>JAXCEF010000506.1:0-36477 GCA_037178605.1 Colletotrichum euphorbiae | reverse complement strand
GCTTATATATTATATATCTTAGGGAATATATCCCCCTATAAGCTAGCTATAGAGGCTCTAGGTGAGGAGGACTCCCTAGATATAGATAGAGTACTACTACCTAAATTAGAAAGCGAACGCGCAACATTTAATAAGCAAGCAGCAAAAGAGTTTCTGTTCCTAGAGGGCGCGGAGCACTCTATTGATCTAGTTGAGGGGAAGAAACCCCTATATAGTCCGCTCTACTTACTAAGTAAGAAGCAACTTAAAGAGCTTTACTAATATCTTACTAATAATTAGGTAGTAGAGAGGATCTAGGCTTTAATAAGTAAAGCGGGAGCTCTAATACTATTTATTCTAAAGAAGAATAGGACCCTACGCCTTTATGTAGACTATAGGGGCCTTAATAGGATTATAATTAAGAACTAATATCCCTTACTGCTTATTAGCAAGCTATTAGATAGGCTTTAGGGAGTAAAATAGATCTTAAAGATTAATATTAGGGATACTTACTACTATATCTATATTAAGCTATTTAACTAGTAGAAAATAGCCTTTAGGATATAATATAGCTACTTTAAGTATATAGTTATGCTATTTAGACTTATAAATACCCTAGCTACTTTTTAGGCATATATTTACTAAGTGCTTACTAAGCTTCTAGATACCTACTATATTATATATATAGATAATATTATAGTTTATTTATTATTAAGGGAATAGTATATAGAAGACTTTTACTAGATACTCTATAGGCTTTACTAATAGGGACTCTATACTAAGCTAAGTAAATATAGTTTCTACTAGTAGCGAGTAGAGTTCCTAGGGTATATTATTATACTAGAGGGTATATCTATAGAAGAGTCTTATATTTAAGCTATTGCTAAGTAGAAGCTGCTAAAGATATATAGGGAGATTTAAGCCTTCCTGGGATTTTATAACTTCTACTATAAGTTTATTATAGGCTATTTAGGCATAGTGGCCCTAATAACCTCCCTACTAAAGGGCAGTAAGAATAGCAAGAAGACTAGTAAATTTATCTAGGTAGAAGAGGCGCAAAAGGCGTTTGAGCGGCTATAAGCCGCCTTCTGCTCTATAACTATTCTCCAATATTAGGATCCCATCCAAGAGATAAGAGTTAAGATAGACGCCTCTACTAAGGCTATTTCTAGTATTCTATTATAGTATATTAATAGCTAGTAGCAACTAGTTGCCTACTACTTATAGAAAGTTAGTAAAACTAAGTAGAGATAGGGCGCGGGATAATAAGAACTCCTTATTATTATAGAAAGCTTTAATTATTAGGCTTGCTACCTATAGGGTATATTAAAGAAGTTTATAGTCCTAATAGATTACTAGGCACTTAAGGGCGTTATTAGCACCTTAGCGCGGGACCTTTAGGGAAGGCTCGCTAGATAAGTATATAAGCTCTTAGTATTTAACTTCAACCTAGAGTATAGGTCTGGGGTAACTAACCTATCAGATAGTCTATCTAGGAGGCTAGATTATATAGAGGGGGAGGTGAAATATAATAATATCCTCCTAATATTAGCAAAGAAGCTAGGACTTATTATAGACCTCCCAGCAGACCTTCAGGAAAGTATTTTAGAACTAGAAGGCTATACTATAACCTCTAAGGTATTTATTAATACTATAAGGGCTACTATATATAGCCCTATCGAGAGGGATAGGTCCTAGGGCGGAGATGCCTCAGTCTCTAGTTAGCGCTGCGCTCTATAGCGTGCTAATAATACTATAACTATTATAGCTATAATAACCTAATACTAAAGCATAAGGGCTATTATAAAGAACGCTTAGTAAGGAGTTACTAACTAAGAGGATTTATCTAGAGCTGGGGTTACTATAGCGTAATAGTATATTCCATATAACGTTATAAGGGAGCTTATAATAAGTGAAACGGCATAGAGCTAATAACCCTCTAAGCGGATAGAAGATCTTGTCTATAGACTGCAGGCTAATAACTTATATTACTAGACGCAAGCAGAGAGAGTTTAGTAGCTAGCTAGTAATTATAGGAGTTATATAATTAATAACTGCAGAACCTTATTTTATAAGGGGAGGTTAGAAATACTATAGGAGGAATTACTTAGACTTAAGATCCTTTATTAATACTATAATAATAGTAGGGCGGGCTATATAGATACCTAAAAGACTACTAACTTAATTTTAAGGAAGTTCTATTAGCTAAATTTAGCTATAGATATTTATAGCTACGTTATAAGCTGCTAGATATGCTAAGGGATTAGGGTCCTAAGGCATAAGCCTTATAGGAAGTTAGAGCTATTGCTCTTCCTAGTATATCTATTTTAGGAGATTAGCCTAGACTTTATTATTAGGTTGCTACTAAGCTATTAGTATATAGGTAGGGAGTATAACGTAATTCTTATTATTATTTACTAAATAACTAAGTTTGTTATATTTATTCTAATAATAAAGCGGATAATAGCTGCTAAGTTAGTACGGATTATCTATAAGCGAGTTAAATATTATTTTAGTACTCTAGAGGGTATTATTAGTAACTAGAATAAACTCCTTACTAGCTATTTCTAGGAAGAGTTTATATATGTGAGGGCAATAAAGCGTCGCCTTTCTATAGCGTATTATCCTCAGACTAATGGGCAGACTAAGCGAACGTATTAAATAGTAGAGAAATACTTGCGGGCATATGCTGGCGACTTGCTGTTAGAATAGGTAGTGTAACTGCTGGAGGCTGAGTTTGTATATAATAATAGTTACTATAGTACTATTAACTATTTGCTAATAGAGGCCTTATATAGGTACTACCCGCGTTGTGTAGAATATATACTCCTAGTAAATAAGGTTATAGTGTAAGGCGTGCGTGAGCGTATTAAATACCTTGCGACTCTTTAGCGAAGGGCCTAGGAGCACTGGCAGCAAGCTATAGAGGCTTAAGCTAAGTACTACAACGCGCGGCATCAGGAGAAGATATACTATTAGGGATAGGTCGTTAGGCTATTAATAAAGAACTTTAGGTTTAAGAATAAGAAACTAGCGCCTAGGTTTATTTAGGTTACTATTATAGAGCTAGTTAGTAAATAGGCGTATAGAGTCTACCTACCTAAATAATACTATAGAATATATAATATCTTCTCTATTACTCTATTAGAGCTATAGGATAATTACTAAAGTAATAGTAAAGGCTTATTAATATATCTAGAGCTTAAGAATAAGCTAGAGGAGTGGGAGGTAGAGGAGATTATTGCGCGGCAAGGGTCTAGCAATAAGGCGCAGTACCTTATAACATAGGTAGGGTAGCCTATAGAGTATAATATATAGGAGCCTATAGAAAACTTAGCAAACGCGTAGGAGGCTATTTATAAGTTTAATAGATAAGTAAAGAGAGCCTATAGGAAGTGTGATAATTAGTTAAGTTATAGCGATATATTACTAATAGTTAGGCAAAAGGATATAATAATAAGAAGTAAAGTTTAATATAAAAATAATTTAATTAGTAGAGAAGTATTATTAATGTGCAAACAAGAAGCTAAAAGAGTATTATTCTATAAGAAAAAGAAAAAGAACTAACTACTTATATAGTTATTTAAGTATTACTATAACTACTATGAGGGGCATAACTGCTGCGAGGAGCATAAGGGGCATAAGGACCATAGGAAACATAAGAACCATAACTACTATAACTACTGCTTAGCAAGCTATTATTGTCACCTCCCTAGCTACTACTAGCACTACTCGCGCTACTACTGCTAGCAGTAGCTGCTCCACTACTACTACTAGTAGGCTAACTGCCGCCTAACTTATTACTAGAAGAGCTATTAGAGATAGTAATAGCGCTCTTAGCTTTCTTACTGCTTCTACTCTTATCTGCTGACTTATTGCTGCCCGGCTGCCTATATTCCTTAGTGGGAGTATAAAAATAGGAGGCATAAGAGATAGAATAAGCGCTAGTAATAGCGATATAGCAGGAGGGGATATTATTTAATGAAAATATAGTGAGGCGGCCCTGAAGCTTGTCGCTAAAAACAGGGAAAGACTTAATATTACGCTCTTAAGCGAGTATTAGGACTAGAACTATTAATAGGTTAGCGACTAGTTAGTTAATCTTATTAGTAAGATATATAGTAGGGGTATTATTATAAATATAGAGCGGCTAAATAGTACTTAGTTACTAAAGAATATTAGTGCTATTATAGAGGGTTCTAACCTAAGTAGCTTATTAGTGGGGAGTAATTAGCGTGAGGAGGGCAAATAGTAATATATATAAACTAGGATATTAAGAGCAAGATGCTTATAGATAGAGGCAAGCTCCTAGAGCTATAACTACTCTATATTCTACAAGCTGCTGCTAGTAGTGGAATTATAAATAAGCTTGATAATCTTCTTCTATACTACTAAATAATTAGTAAGCGCCTAGAGGATATAAGCATAATAGAGAGGGGTTAATATGCCCTCACTCTCCTAGATCTAGAACTAGTGGAATATACCCTAGGTTATTTAGGTAGCACCCCAAAGCTCCTAAGGGACCTATTAAGCAATTAGGATATAATAAATAGATAGTAACTATTTAGTAACTTATAGCGTAATACTTCTTCTTATTATAGTTATAGTAGATATACTTCTATATATACTCGCTATATATATAGCAAAGGTTAATAATATTGAGATATATTTTAGTTAAGTATCTGAGGTAAGGGCAGCTGCTATTAGTATTACTAGTGAGATTACTTGAGAGATTCTCAGGCTTATATAGGTACTTCGCGAGAATTATGCCTATATGAGCGATATAAGATAATTTAGTAATTAATTAGTAGAAGTTTAGAGAGCAAAAAGGGGGAAGTAAGTAAAGAGAGAGAGAAAGAATAATTAGACTCTATAATATAGTAATAAGTTATAGAAAAGGCGCTAAAAAGAGAAGAAGAAGCTAGTTAAAAAATTTACAAACGGGAGGAAATTTCACTAGGTTAGAGACCTCAAAAGAAGAGACCCTTTTATACTTAGGGTCGCAGGGCAACAAATGTCAATAATCACTAGATATATACTAGCAAATAGTTATATAATAAGCAGCAACTAATTATAAATTATAATATAAAGGGAATTCAAAAAATAGCTATAGTATGACAACCAAAAATACGTTATTCGCCAGAGTTATCCAAGTCTAGCGAAAAAAAAATAGCAGAAAGAATAAATAGCAGCTAGCGAGGCTAAACACTGCTATCCGCTGCTATTAGGTCGCCCAATAGTTAGCAAACCGAACCACAGCGCTAGATACTGCAATACCCCACTTTCTTTTCTTTGACGCCTTAGGGACCATGGCTTTAGAGAGGGGGATAATTATAAGGAATAATAGTTGGATGCACCTCGCACGGCCGCATTGTCGGCAAAACGCCGGCGAATTGGCAGCCAGCGAACACATAAACGGGAAAATCCTATCATATATGAAAGCAGAGACCTTAAGCAATAGTCTAATACAGTAACAGATACCTACATTCTAACATTCTAACCTTTCCTGGTTAAGGCCTATAGCCATACTCTTACATTAGAGTACCGCCCAGGCGCTCTCGCTACTACTCTAAACGCGCTCTCCTAATGCAAACAAGATGCGCTAAGCATTTAGAATAATAATTAAGAATAGGGCCAAGTAATCCAGACTATCCCTAACTCTATATTACTTGTGCGGGGCTGTCTAGTAAGTTAGTAATAAGAATGCCTAGCTAGAGATTATAGTTTTCAAAGATACTAAGCTCTAGTAACTATAGGATAATATAATTTAAAATAACTTGTAGTATGTAGCTGTATATTACGCTATTAAATAAAGTAAATAGAGGTTTCTACTTACTCTCTAGCTTAAAGTATAGATTATAGAGTGTGGGACTAATATAGCCTAGTATCTAACCTTCTGTAGCTAAATTTAAGTGCTTAAAAGTAGTAGTAAAGATAATATAAATAATACCCTCTGCATATATATTATCCAGCTTAGGTATAACTCTAGTATTACTTAATACCCCAGTTATAATAATACACTAAATATCTTAAGTTGGTATTATTTTTAGCTTAAATAATCCCAAGCAATAAATCAGTTTATTTATAGCTATAATAGCTATAGTAGAGTAGTAATTTAATAGAAAGCTAAGCGAGAGCTACTATAACCCCTCTTAATTCCAGAGTATATTTAGTATAACCTTATAATAGACTTTATTATAGACCTAGTAGTATTATTAGCTTTAAATATAAAATTTCTCTAGGTTAGTATTAAGTAGCTATTAAAAGTATTAATCTTAGAAGTAATAATAATAATAAATGCAGAGGCCTGCGTAGAGCGATTTATCTAGTACTACTACTACTTCTATAGTATTCTATAGACTATTATAAGTAATCATAGTAGCAACTAAACTAGCTACTTCTAGAAGAGGGTTTACTAACTTACTAGTATTAAATAGCACTTAAGTACTATATTTTATCTATAAACTAATAGAGTAATAAAATAGTTTAACTAAGAGATCTAAGAAATACTATATAACTTTATAGCTTTAGCTAGAATAATTAGGAGAACTACTCACTATTAACTTAGCTTATACTAAATAACCATAATACTACTATAATGAATATAAGCCTATTCTTTCTAAAGCATAATTATTATATCAACCTAATTATAGTTATTAAACTTATCCCTCCTACAATATATAGCTACAAAGTTACTACCTAGAGGTTTATTAAGAAGCTAGAAAAGGTTAATGCAAATAGCGCAAGCAGCAATCGCCACTACTTAGTAAGCTATAGAGAGGTCTACTAATAGCCGCCACAAGCCCACAGAACGCTTTAAAATTGAAAATAAGGTATAGCTATCCACCATAAATTATAAAACCCTACGCCCCTATAAAAGGTTAGACTAGCTACACTATAAATATAGAGTAGTAGAAGTCATAATACCTACTACTATTAAGCTTAATATTCTAAGCCGTATATATCTAAACTTCTATATTAATATATTATAGAGGGCTATAAATAACTCACTACTTAGGCAGATACGCAGCAATATATAGCCGCTGCTAATACTTAAGAAGAATAATATTAAGGAATAGTAAATAGACGCTATCTTAGCCGCTGAATAGAAAACAATTAGATACAGCAAGCGCCACAAAGTATTTATAAAATAGAACAGCTACTAATAGCCTATATAGGAGCCTCTCAAGAAGCTCTACAACATAGCCGCCATAAATAAGTTTAAATATAAATATAGATTAATAAAAGAAAATAATAGCAACCCTATATACCTAGCAAGCTATTTAGTTACTATAAATTAGTATATTATAAAGAAGAAGAGCGTAATTAGCAGCAAGCAAAGCTTAATTATAGCCCTTAGATAAAAAGTAGATTAATTATAGTAGGGTCGCATAGAGAGCTATTTTATCTATTTATTTCATATAATCTAATAATAAATTAGCTAGAGTTAAGTAGAAGCCAAAAGCTATTTAAGATTTATAAAAGCTAGCTACTATAAGTACCTTTATAAATCCTAAATAGTTTAGGAGAATTTAAGAAGATATATATATTATTAAAAACGGTAGCTACAGAAGAGAACAGGGTAGCTAGAGTAGCTACCTAGGAAGGCATAATATAGGCGCCAGGCGTAACTAGCGCAAGAGGCGTAGTAACTAGAGTATTAATAGCGTAGAAGCTAATGGCGCTAGGCGTAAGCGCAAGCGTATTAGCTACTATAACAACCTATTTAGCCTCCTTCTTAGCTTCCTTCTTTACCTCCTTCCTTACCTTCTTATTAGTAAGAATAGCACGCCTCTTCTAAAATAACTGCTATTAGAGGGTGTAACTGAGGCGTAGCTACTTCTAGAGCTATAAGCAGGTTAGCATGTCGTTCTATAGTATGAGGATAGCACTTATAAGGTTGTTATTCTCTAAGTTAGTAGTAGAGGTAACGCTAGTAGCCTCTTAAGCCTTATAGTCTTAGTTCTTCTCTATATTAAGCTATAGGAAGTTAGGATGTATTATAGCGCTTAAATAGAAGACTTATAGAGATATAGCTACTGCAGCTATAGTTTGTAACGCATTAGTATAGCAGGTAATATAGATATCTATAAGAGTTAAGTTAGTAAGGTCAGAGCTATCTAAATAGAGGGAATATATATTGAGGAAGTTATAGTATATAGCTATAGAGAATAGTAGGTCTATATTAGTATAGTAGATACTAAAAGGTAAGTAAATTACCTCCTAAATAAGACTTTTATTCTCCTCTATACTAGCTCTCTATTACTTAGAGGAGGTCTATATAGATTTAGTAATAGTTGTAGGCGTTAGTTAGCTAATTAGCTAGGTAATATAAGTTATATATAGTAAAAAGGGAACTACTAGCACGCTTAGCGCTATAAAAGCTAGGCGTGGGAGCGTTATTATTATTATTAGTATTATTATTATTATTGCTACCCTCAGTAGATGCAATAGAGCTGCACATTAAATATAACTTATTAGCCTTGCTAAGAGCGGGGGAGGCGCTGGGGTTCGCAAAATAAAGGGCCTCAAGGGCTGTATTATTAAGAGAGGGCTTTAAAGTTATTAGAGAAAGGAGCAAGTAATAAGTATATAAACTTATAGATATGGTATAGTTAGTAGGTATATAATAGATTAATATTAGTAAATAGTTAGTAATTATTTTTATAAAAAAAGTATAGTATCATAGAGTGAGGCTTATAACAGTTATTATTATATAGTTAATAGAGGAGAGAAGAAAGGTAGGATTGTAATAATAAGTAAAAGAGTTAGAAGAAGTATTATATAGGCTACTTATTGCTAGCTAATTAGTAGTAGGCGCGCTATTACTACGCATAAGCCTATAGAGGAGGTATTATTATAGGCTGGGCTATGCTTGCCTCTAAGCTACTAGGGCTAAACTACTTCAGTTATAGCAAGCATGCAAAGGTCTATAGCCCCAATATATAACCGCATAAAAGCCGCTTAAGCACTATATAAGCCTGCAGACTTAAGCCTTCTCTCCTTAGTATAGATTACTTCTAATTAACAGCACCCTTTTATTAAATAAACCCAGGCTACGCCCCTCATAATATCTATAATTAATTTAAAACTAAGCGACTAAAATACCTAAATGATACCTATATCTTATTGATACTCTTATTATAATAAATTTGCGAAGGGCTAGACCTGAGTCTATGTGATAAGAGGTGGCGTAATACTGTTTATTTGAAGTTGAAGAGGAAAACGAGGAGTTTTCTGCTTTAGCAAGGTTATGCTGGGTTTGTGGGTAGCTACTAGGTGGGCCCTAAGAGCGGTGGATCTGGGCAGAAGCCCAGATAGTTCTAACTGGGCGTAGCCTATAATATTATTCCCTCCCCTAGCTGGGGGCCCTCTAGGTATAGGCTGGGTTACTATTATTAGCTATAATTAGCCTATACTTTTCCTTATACCTACTTACCGCTTCAGTTTCCTTAATAGCCTCTACTAGCTCCTAGGTAGGCTCCGCATACCCTTCCTACTTAACTAGTGCCTCATGCTACTACTCTCTCCCCATAGCTTTCTATTATACTATGAAGATCTCCTCTACGCGCTATTTGAATTTGCTATTATCTATAATAAATAGTAGTAGCTATAAATCTACTCTTAATTAGGTGGGTAGGGGCTCCTCTAGTGCCCTCTAGAGAAAGTTAATACAGAACCTTAGGTAGATATTCCCTAGGATATCTAGTTCTATAATATAGGAGCTTAATATATTTATAACTATATACTTATAGTAAAGCTATAAGAGTTTCTTGCTAGTCCTGCGGCTCTTATAGTTTGCTATTAATAACTAGACCTTATTGCCTACCTAGTACCTCTCTATAAGAGACCCATACTTATTTATATTTTCCTCACTCTATTATTAAGCTACTACTATACTAGCTTAGATAAAACCTATTATGTCCCTAAGCCTATTTATTAGGAGGGTAGCTACTATTTGCTTTATAGTATATATATTAGGCTTCTTTTCTATAACTAGTATGGGGTTAGTATAGTATTTATGCTCTAGGAAGAATAGGGAGAGTCTAGTTAAGCTATTAACTTTATTCCTGAGCGCTAGTTAGGTACCGTGGAGTAGCCTTCCCTAGTTGTCCTAGGCCTATATTATAAACGCCTGTAAGATAGCCTGGATCTCCTGGTTCTATTTCTCTATCCCCCTATTAGTCTATAGGTAGTATACTATACTTAGTAGCTGGGTTATTCTTATAAGGCGGCAGAATTCAGCCTAGAAGCGGCTTATTTAGTTAGTGCCCCGGTTACTAATAATGCTGCGCGGGAACCTATAGAAGCGGAAGTAGTAGGTTAGGAAACGTTTAGTATAAGCTTCTACCTCTATAGTCTCTATTCTTTTAAGGACTATAGATTTATTAAGCTAGTCTACTATTACCTATAGGTAGTAACTACTAGTATTTTTTATAGGTAGTAGGTCTAAATTCTATAGAGAGGTTAGAGTATAGCTAGTTAGGCACTAGTAGGGGCTTGAGGAACTCTTTTTTTACTTACCTCTAAATATGTATTTCTCTATATATATTATAGTTCTGCGTGAACTTTGGCATAGTTTTGGACTAACCTAGCTAGTAGAACTATTAGCTTATTATTTTAAGCGTGCTATTACAACCCGGGTGGGTAGTTATACTTAAGTTATAGCTCTACTAAATAATCTTAGTATAGAGCGCTCCTAAAAAGTTATGATTATTCTCTCCGCTAGGCACCTATAGCCTCCCCTAGAAGGTTAGCCTCCTGAGGTTATTAATACTATATTTGTTAAGCTAAACCTTTGCTCTAATACCTAGTAGGAAGCTATATAGCTATTTAGTAACTATATTATAGGCTGCTCTATAGGTAGTATTTTTCTTTACTATCTCTCGCTATAATATCTATAGCTCTAGGTCCCTAGTAAAAACTACTATATCTAGAATATCTAGGTAGCCTGCTAGCGCCTAGTTCCTCCTCACTAGGGAGCTAGCTATAGGGTCTCCTTACGGTTACATATAGTTGGGTATTAGCTATAGGACTCTTCCCTACTTCTACTTATTATCTTATTCCTAGGGTATATCTTACTCCTACTAAGAGAGGATATTAGGGGCTACTACCTCCCTATTAGAGTAGGATTTAAAATAGAAGTTATATTAAGATAACTCCTCTACCTACTGACTTTAATGCTCTATAAAGTATTACTTTTTTATAAAGTATGTAAGCTCCTGGTAATGTATTCAATATCTTAAAGGTGGGGATACTATATAGCTCTACTCTCTATATATAAAGATAAAATAGTAGTATTAGTAACTCCTTATTATAGATAGAGTAGTTATACTCTATTAGTAATAGCTTCCTTAAGTGAAGTACTACTAGGTACTCGGTGCTCTCTAAGTTAGCTTAAGAGAGTACTCCTCTAAGAGCAAACCTAAAGCAATTAGTCTTAACTACTATCTGATTCTCTAGGTTAAACTAGTAGAGAACTAGTTAGGTACTAAATAGCCTCTTAAGCTCCTTAAATCTCTTATCTTAGTTCCTCCTCTAGTAGAATACTATATTTTTCTTAATAAGCTATATTAGTAGCTTAATAATCTCTCTATAACTAAGTATAAATATACTATAGTAGTTAGTAAACTCTAGGAAGCTCTAGACCCCTTTAGGTAAAGTAGAGAGTAGCTACTTAGTAATTGCCTAGGGCTTCTCAGGATTATAAGAGAGATCCTTTCCTACTATTATAATAAACCCTATATATTTTACTTTTTTAATTAAAAACTTATATTTCGCAGAAAAGGGGTTAGGTCTAGTTACTACTAGCCTGTAGAGAACCTCCCAAACTTTCTTTTTATAGTTCTCTTTTATTCTATTTAAGTAAATTAGTATATTATCTATATAGGTTATAATAAAGTTATTTGAGACGTTTTATAATATGCTATTAATATATTATTAAAAGCTAGTAGGGGCGCTAGTTAGGCTAAAGGGGTATACTACTTACTTAAATAAGCTATACTAGGTGTGGAATACTATTCTCTCCTAGTGCCCCTCTATAATCTATAGCTTATAGAAAGTGGCTACTATATTTAACTTTATATATTATTTAGCTATACTAATATAGTATAGTATCTTAGAGACTAATAATAGGGGGTATTAGTTCTTCTTGGTAATTATATTCAGAGCCCTATAGTTAATATAGAAGTAAATACCTCTGCCTAGCTTCCTCATAAAGAGCACTAGGATACTAGTTAGTAAGCTACTAGCTTAAATATACCCCTTATCTAGGAGGTTCTATAGGGTATTCTTAAGTAGTAGTAGTTCCTCCCGCAATTACTATAAAGAGGTCCCTAGAGAAGTAGTAGTTCCTTTCTATTTAGGGTAGGAATAAGGTTAATTTAGTAGTTTGCTCTAAGCTAGCTGGGGCGAAGTAGGTAGGCTTTATTTAAATTAAATAAGCTAGGGAACTCCTCTATAATCTAGGCTAGTACTCTATATTATTAATCCTTCTTTAGCTTTAGGTTAAGAGCTTTCTTAATATCTACTAGGCTAACTACCTAAACCTATGCTTCTATAGTACTTCTCTAGTACTTACCCCACTTTCTTACTAGGTATTAATAGATTATAGAGAATAGCGCGGTACTTAGGAATCTTATAGCTCTTATCTCTATTATAAGAAGTAATTCTTCTTGCTCCTTTAGGTATAGCCTAATATAGCCCTAGCTATAGCGCACCTAGTAGGCTATAGTATTATATATAATATTATTCTGCTCTATCTATAGCTATTCTAATAGAATCTCTAGGTTGAGGCCTTCTATTATATATATATATACTAAATATAGCTACTTATCTCTAAACTAAAGGCTACTATATCTAGGGCGTTACTTAATAAGAGATTACTAAGAGTATACCCCCTTATAAGTTACTACTTCTTCTTAATATATAAAAAGTAGAGGTATTAGACTAGGGACTAGCTAATTATTATATAGATATTACTACTAGTATTAATTAGAGTATAAGCTAGGTATTCTTTATTAACTCTAATTTATATAATAGTAGATTTATTATTTACTAGCTGCTCTATTTTATATTATTTCTTACTTAATATCTCCTCTTTAGTAAGCTCTAGAGCCTAATTTTGCTCTAGAGTTAGTCTTTTCCTAACTCTTCATTATTATCAGAGGATTATATCTCTACTTAGTAGTCCTCCTCCTCTTCTTAGCTAGTGGAATTAACTTTTAGGGTCCTAACTTTAGCAACTTTTAGTAGCTAGTTATTCTTTATAGGGTAGCGCTACGCGATATAGCTCTTAACCCTATAGGTATAGCAGGTGCGAGTATCCTTAGAGCGGGTATTCTTACTCCTTTGCTGCTGGGGACGTACTGAGTAGCTATTAGAGAATAACTCTAAGTCCTATTAGGGGTAATATTTCTCCTTTACTCTTAAGATGCGCACCGCCCTAATTATATAGGTATCTCTATTAGTATCCTTAGCTACTAGCCTTTAGTAGAGCGCTTAGAAATAGCTTAGAGCTTTTTAGCATTTAATCTTCTAGGTAATATTTTAAACTTATAAGAGCTACTTACTATAATTAGAAAGTAGGTTAATAATAATTAGTTAGTCTTTTAGCCTAGGAGTGAGGGCGGCCTCTAGGAGAGATATCTGGACTTAGCTAAGCTAGTTACTACCCTCTATATTAGCTAGGGTCTACTTGAATCTCAGTAAGAAAGCTGAGAGGAACTATATCTCTCTCTACTAGAGGGTCTATAGTTATGCTACTACTTAAGGCTATAGGTTATGAACTAAGTTTAATTAAAGTAAGCTATAAAATCCTTAGGGTTATATTTTTCTCTCTTATTACTTACTCTATCGAAAGTAGAATCTACTAGTTAGGGGTTAGTATCTAAAACTAAATTAATAATATACTATATCTCTATATATATAGAGTAGAAGACCTAGTTAATTATAAGAATATATTTTATCTATTATATTTATAAGGCATATTCTCTCTACTAACCTAAGAAATCTAGGGGTAAAAGTAGTAGCTTCTAGGTTACTATATTAAGTATTACTAGTAGTCTATTAATAGTAGTTATTTAGGGGGGTATAGCTAATTACTAGTTGCTCCTCTATAGCTTCTAGTTTTATTACTAGAGATAATTTAATACTATTACTAAGTTAGCATATAACGGCTCGCCTTAGCTTTTAGCTATTAGGTTATTAACTATCTCAGTAACTAGTGGGGAGTAGCACTTAACTTATCTCTCGTTATTATAGTAGTAAGCTTTAAATATAGGAAGGACTAGACCTAAGTCTATGCGATAAGAGATAGCGTAATACTATTTATTTAAAGCTAAAGAGGAAAAGGAGGAGGTTTCCGCTTTAGCAAGGTTATGCTGGGTTTGTGGGTAGCTACTAGGTAGGTCCTAAGAGTGGTGAATCTGGGCAGAAGTCCAGATAGTTCCAACTGGGCGTAGCCCGTAACAATTCTATACCATAAGATAAGCTTATGTAAACTCTATAGTCTTAAATTTTAGCTTAAGCTTATTAATAATCTAGGTATTACTAAGAAAAAGTTAAATATAGTAAATATTTCATAGTAGTGTTTTAGCGCTCTTTCTTTAAGTATTATTAGAAAAGCTACTAGTATCTAGTTCTTTATAATACCTATCCTGTTATAAGTATTCTAAGAAATGTATAGTTTTAGCTTAAGAATATCTATACCTTTACTAGTACGCTTCATCTCATTAATATAGATCTTAGCTAGGTCTACAAGTTATTATATTAAGAGGTAAGTGTTATTATCTTATTTTATTGTTTTACCTATAGTATTTTAGATAGAGTTAATATTACTAATAGAGTTAATAGGTTCTTATAGCCCTTAATTATCATTATAAGGCTCTTCTATAGTAGTAAGATTTATTATTAGAGCTAAGGTAGCTTAAGTTATTAATATCACTATTAGTATCTAAATATTATTATCCCCAATATTAGCAATATCCCTAGCGAACTCCCTTTCCTAGTTCTTCATAAATATATTATTATAAATTTAAATTAGTAAACAAGCTTTTCTTTAGCTTCAGCCTAGGTCTTAGCTTTATTAATATATTATCATATTATATCTCTATAGTTAGTAGAGGTACATGTATCGACCTCATTCTTTATATTCTTCTTAATCTTATAATATAGCTTTAGATAGCTTTTATACTCTATGCGGAAGTCTAAGATATTAGTTCTTATAAACTTAGGCGCCCTGATTAAATACATAGGCAATATAGTAAAAATAGAGCAATTCAAAAGAATGTCTACTAGAGTAGTAAAATGGTTACTAGTATAACTTTTTATTATTATAATAAAAGAGCCTAAGGAGGTAAGATTAGATTTTAGTTTGAGATTTATAGACTTCTTATTCTTATTCTTAGAGACTTTCCATTCTTAGAGACTAGTTAATTTATAGCCTGAGATGATATTTTACTGAATAAAAGGCTTTTAAATTATTTGTTTGGCTGCTTTCTTTTACTGAAAGAGGACTTAGTATCTAGGTTGCTAGGAGAAGAGGTAGATATATTATCTTAGGTTTATAAATACTATATTAATTATCATTAAGTTAGTGTTTACAAAGTGTTTATAAGACACTATTACGTAAATATATTAGCATAAGCCTCTGAATATCCTAAAGATAAAGAATACAGTAATAGACTTTCTAAATAATAAAATAAAACAAAAGAAAAGAAAAGAAGAGTATAAATAAATGTAGAAAGGCTCTGTAGCTATAGGCTTATTATCTTAGCTTTGTGGTGCTACTCTAAGTCTTAGTATTTAAATTAGGAAAGTTGCTCTACTTAAACCCTTATCTTAAAATCCCATAGCGTATTATACTTAATATTTTATATATTAGTATATATTGCTCTTAAAATTTTACGCTATATCAAAAGATACTTTATTAGTATACTTCTACTAACCTAGCTAATCTTACTTTACTAATTAGCTTAGTAAGACTACTAATCTTTTTATATTAGTTTCTTATACAGTCTTTTAGCTATTTTAGCTACAATAGATTAATTAAAACACTAGTAGTAAATAAGAGTATTTCAAGGGGGAGGGAAAGATATGAAAGAGAGAAGAAAAACTATTAGTTCTAGCTGAAATACTAAGAGAGAGGATTTAATAGTCTTTATAATTACCTTCTTAGCCTCTAAAAGAAATATAGCTATTATAATTCCTATATAAGCTAATAGGTTTATGATGTACTTAATTTCTTCTGTTTAGCTTATATTTATATCTTATTAAATTATTATAATTATTATTTATAGTATACAGAATTATTACAATAAATAAATAAGGAGTGTGGACATATTAGTATATATTACAATAGTAGAATGTTTAAATATAATACAGGCAGTTCACTCTCTTAGAAACCTTTGAGGGTTATAGGAAAGAGCATAATAATCTACCTCTAGGTACTATTAAAAAGCATAGGAGCCTATTAGAGACTATAAAGATAGTGTTGGGATATTTGTTCAGCTGGACCCAACCCAAGTATTGGGCCCGTGGCCCAGCGGGCAGAAACGGGATCCAACTAGGTAGTCACATAACCTCAGTCACGTGACCCACCTCATTAGTCTACTATATCATTCCTCGCTTTCAATAGCCATCCTTCTAGATACCTTCTTTTAATATCTATCTAAGCACTTTAAATACTATATTATCCCCCCCTCTTCTCCTCCCTACCTTCTAGTACTAGTATTTATGAGACTAATACTAATTAGTAGTTAACCTTACTATTATACTACTAAAAATACTGCACAAATAACCGCAGATTAGTAAGATGAAAACGAAATAACTAACGAGATAATATATTAATTAATTCAACCTAAACCTTTTTAGTTAAGATATCGCCAAGCTAGAGATTTAAATAGACGCCGACAGTTCAGCCTCCGCTGCTATTTAACCCTCGCTAGAAAGATGTTATTTAACATAAATAGACCCCCAGCCTCCTGTTATCGAAATACTATGCTAACAGAGAACAACTCAGGCGCCGACGGTTCAGCCTCCACTCCTATTTTGAGCCCTTCTCTGAAGTTATTATTAACATCGTGGGCGAAGTTTCAGATCCCCTACTATTTAACAATAGCTGCAAACCACCCCGCACGCTATTCAGCACCTTCAACCCTTCGCAATAGCCTCA
Source organism: Colletotrichum euphorbiae (assembly GCA_037178605.1). NCBI lineage: Eukaryota > Fungi > Ascomycota > Sordariomycetes > Glomerellales > Glomerellaceae > Colletotrichum > Colletotrichum euphorbiae. Next base: position 19,325 of record JAXCEF010000506.1, on the reverse strand, counting down.
TTATGCTAGTAAAGTTATATCCTATTTTTAAACCCTCTTTTGCCCTCTTTAAGTAGTTACCTTCTTTTGTCCTTTTTTAGTACCCTCAATAACTCTCTACAAATGACTCTTCACTAAAACGCTAAAAACACTAAAATAATATGATCTTTTTTAATTAACTGCGCTAATTTAGTGTATTTTTGACGCTTTTAGCGTATTTCGACCTCTTTTGCCCTCTTTTGGTGCTACCCACCACTTCGCTAACCTTTCTATCTTTACTACCTCTACTACCCACCTTAAAATCTCCCTCCTCTACCCTCTTTTTTACCCTTCTTTCGTAACCTAAATTGACTACTTTAAACCCTCTAGATATAATAATAAGCGGTAAGCCCTAACTGCCCGCAAAGAGAGACTTTTTAATATAATAATAAGTAGTAAGCCCTAACTGCCTGCAGAGACTGCCTATAAAAGAGACTTTTGACATTACTTCTAGCCCGCTATTTTCCGGCTATGTATCCGCTATTTCAGCAACTACGTCGATATTATAGTAGCTATACTAATTTGCTGCTATAACTGCCTTCTAAAACTGCGGTGAGCCCTAATTGCCTGCGTAAAATAAGTTATTTTAGCCTTATATTGGATTATTTGTTTTGCCACGCTTAAAAGGCCTTATTTAAGCCCTCTTTCAATCTATTTAGCCATTACTAGACCCCTCCTTCTTTTTTGCCCTATTAGGCGCAAAAGGCTCTTTTAAGCCCTCTTTTAAGCCCTCTTTTAACTAACTCTTAAGCTATCTTTTAGGCCATTTGAGAACAACAACAGCCCCCTCCCCCCCTCTTCCTTATATCCCCATCTCTAGTTATCTCATCTACTATATCCCTCCTTCCGCACCTTTTAACCACTCAAGACCTTCAACAATTCCCTCTTCATGAAGCCCCTCATAAGAAGTACTCTTTTTAGGTAGCCCCACTTAAGAAGACTACTATAGGAAGGATAAGTAACCTGAATAATAGAAGGAACGGTATATAATAGTAGGCAGTCGCTACCCTTATAGAGGACTTAGATAAGGCTAAATTAGCCTATTTAGAGAACTTAGGTATAGCTATAAATATGGCTCTTCTTTAATTTGTGTATTTAGGTGGGCGTAATAGGCGAATCCTAGCATAAAAGAAAAACTGCCAGTGTTGGGATATTCGCCCAGCTAGACCTAACCTCAGTATCGGGCCCGTGGCCTAGCGGGCAGGAACGGGATCCGACTAGATAGTCACATGACTTCAGTCACGTAACCCACCTCATCGGTCTACTATATTATTCCTCGGCTTCGCTAGCCACCCTTCTAGATACCTTCTTTCAACATCCATCTGAGCACTTTGAATACTACGTTATCCCCCCCCCCCCCCCCCTTCTCCCCCCAACCTTCTAGTACTAGTATTTATGAGAACAACAGATAGCACATAATATAATACTATCTATGAAAGGGTATAAATAAGACCCATAGGCTTAAAATATATATATTATAATTTATAGATCTAATTCGAAATAATAATAAGAATTAGGCTTAAAGTTTAAGAGATATTATAAAACTATATATATAGAATTATTGAGGTATATATCTGCTTTAAGAATAATAGAGACATATATAGTTATAATAAATAATAAGTGATTATTCCTTCCTGCCCCTCTATTAGTAGGCCTGCTCTACTGCTAACTGCGCAGCTATATTGTTCTATCTTATCCCAATATATTATCTATATAAGTAGTAATAAGTTATTTAAGAAGTTCTATATATATATTATTAGTATACTATTAAAAGCTAATTAGGATATTAATTAAGCTAAAGAAATATATTATATAACCCTAAGACCTAGCTTAATAGCTTATACTATCAGTTCCCCTTTACTATTAAGTCTAGAGTTTTTTAATATCTAATGTACTAGTTACTTAAATCTATACCTCTATAGCGCCTCTCTAGTACTTATTCTATCTCTTTACTAGATATTAATAAACTATAGGAAATAAGGGCGCTCCTAGCAATTTTAGACCTCCTATTTTCTTCATAAGAGAAAGTTTCTTTTCTCTTTTTAAGTATAGCTTAATATAGCTTTAGCTATAATATAATTACTAAGCTACTATATTATATATAATTTAACTTTACTTTATTTATAATTACTTGAAGAGATCCTTAGAACTAAGGCTCAAAATTATATGTATAAAGATATATTAAAATAGCTATTAGTTTCTAAATTAAAAGCAATTATATTTAGGGTACTATTTATTATTATGCTATTAAGTACATATATTCTTTTAGGTTATTACTTCTTCTTAAATTATAGAAAGTAGAGTTATTGAGCCAGGTATTAAGCAATTATTATATAGATATTACTATCAATATCTACTAAGATACAAGCTAGGTATTCTTTATTAACTCTAATTTACATAATACTAAGTCTATTATTTACTAATTACTTTAGTTTATATTCTTTCTAATTTAATATCTTCTCTTTAATAAGCTCTAGAGCTTAAGTTTACTATAGAGTTAGTTTTCTTCTAAGTCCCTATTATTTCTAGAGGGATATATCTCTACTTCATAGTTCTCTCCCTCCTACCTAGTAGGCTTAACTTTCAGAGTCCCAATTTTAATAACTCTTAATTGCTAGTTATTTTAATTAGAATAGTATTATATAGTATGCTCTTCAACTTTATAAGCATAATAGATATACGTATTTTTAATATACTAAAGCTATACTAGAGAAGTATTAGAGGAGGATTCTAAGCCTTACTAGGGGTAGTATTTTAGGTTTTATACTTTAGAGATATATATACCTCTAGTTATATAAGTATCTTTCTTAGTATCTTTAGTAACTAACTTCTAATAGAATACTCAGGAGTAATTAAGAGCTTTTTATTATTTAATATTTTAAATTATATTCTATAATTTCAAGAACTACCTATTATAATTAATAAGTAAGTTAAGAGTCATTAATTAATTTCTCAGGTTAGAGGTAAGGGTAGCTTCTAGAAGTAAGATTTAGATTTAATTAAGCTAGTTATCTCTATTTATATTAATTAGTATCTATCTAAACCTTAGCAAAAAAGATATAAGGAATTCAGTCATTTTTTGTAAGAGGGTTTATAATCAGGTTACTACTGATAGCTAGATATTATAGTCCTTATAGGTTTAACACAAGTAAGTTATAACATCTTTAGAGTTATATTCCCCCCCTTTATTACTAGCTATATAGAAAGTAGAGACTATTTATTAAGGATTAGTATATAGATATAAGTTAACAAGGTATTATTTCTTAATATTTATAGAGTAAAAGACTTAGTTAAATATAGTTTTATATTGTATCTATTATATTTATAAGGTATATTCTCTCTACCTATATAAGAACCTCAGGGTAATAGTAGTAGCTTCTAAGTTATTATATAAAATAATTAATAGTTTACCAGTAATAATTATTCAAGATAATATAGCTACTTATTGATTTACTCCTCTATTCTATTTGTTATTTCTATTACTAAATATATCAAAATATCATTATTAAGTTAGTATATAACAGCTTACTTTAGGTATTAGCTGTTAGGTTTATTAGGATATTAATTATCTTAGTGACTAGTAGAGAGTAGTGCTTAACTTAACTTCTATTATTATAGTAGTAAGCTTTAAATATATAAAAAGCTAGGCTTCAGTTTATTTAAAAGAGGTAATATAATACTATTTATTTTAAGCTAAAGAGGAAAAAAAGAAGTTTTCTACTTTCATAGAGAGTATATTAGTTATATAAGTAACTACTAGGTAAGCTCTAGAGGTAGTAAATCTAGGCAGAGGCCTAGATAGTTCTAACTAGGCGTAGCTTATTTATTATTTACTTCTTAAAACTAGTTCTAAAGAGATATATTCTCTTTAAATATTTATTATTAAGTTACTACAGTTTAGTAATCTTTTATTTAAGTTTATTAATAGTTTCGATATAGAGCCTAGTTACTTCACTCTATAATATATATCTTATAATAATAACTCTATTACTTTAGAAATATACTAAAGTATTTATAATAAATATTATAAACAGCAAATGAAACGAAGGCTTACGCGCCTCAATTACGCTATATTAAGGAGATTTGAAGTTAAAGAAGAGAAAAGTCTAATTATAAAGCAGCGTGAGTAGTAGAGAGTAAAGAAGCTTTTGTTGGTTATATTACTTAGTAGTTATATAACCTAAAATTCAGCTGTTCCCAAATCACTTCCATAGGTCTAAGCCTCTCACACGAGTCACGCAAACTAGCGGTTATATAACCTGAAATTTAGTCTTATTTAGAACACGCTGTGATATTACCCCCCTCTTCGGCTAGCGTTAATGTCTGCATTAACTAAATTCTCTTGCGTATTGCACCTAAATCTAGTTACATAGGGGTATTGGAACAACGCAGAGGATGCGTGTGGGCAGGCAGCTAAGAACAGCTACCAAAACCAACACAAAACAGCCCCTGAACAGAGTCGTGCGCCCTTGGTACTACGCCAGCAAGGGCGACTTACTGCCAGATAGTCCTCGGAGTGAGGGAAACTCAAGTAGAGCTAAGGGACTCCTGACCAGGAGTCCCCTAGGTAGTGAGATCTCCCTGGGATATCGCGGAATCATATGATATGCCTTATTACAGTGACATAATACCTTAGGAATAAGCTTAAAAGTAGCTAAACGTCTGATTAGAAAAGAAAATAAAAGAAAATAGTAAGATAAATATAGATATCTATAGAAAAAAAAGGTGAAAAAAAGGATAATTCCCTCCCCCTCTTAAGTCTATAATGCTCTCTAATTAGACCCCTATTTGTAGGAGGTCCTTCTTAATTAGAGCGCTAACTAAGGAGAAGAAAGCTAAAAAAAGATAGGACTAGCTGATCTGTTTGCTGCCTGGCCCTAGTATTGTTTTCTAGTGAATTCCCCGGCTCCTCCTCTTAGGCGGCAGCTAGTAGCTAAGCTGCGAGGCGCTTTAGTAGTTCTTTAGCTATTAGGTTAGTTATATAGAATTCCTATAGCGCTATAGGCGTGTGCTTAAAAGGTTTAGTATTATACTAATTATAGTTATTATTATAGCCCTTCTAGTTAGCTTAGTACTATAACTTATTTTACTAGATATAGCTAGCTAGTATGTAAGTTACTTTATATACTAGCTTATTATAGAACTTAATAGCTAGTATTAGTATTTGAATTAGCCTAATAAAGGGTCTTTTATAGTCTTATAGAGCTTATTATAATAAAAGACTAAGTAATAATTATATTCTTTTAGTAAGTTAAGAACCTAAGTCCGTTTAGGTTCTATAGCTTTAATTAGCTAAGAGCTATCCTAAGGTATTAAGAGTTTAGAGGAACTCTCTTAGTACTATTCTATAGTAGAGATATATATTTAGTTACTTATAGTAAAGTTATCTAGCTATTATTAGTAGTTAGCAGCGTAAGTATAGCGCTATTAAGCTATAGCTATATTTCTCTTAGTAATATCCTAGATATTACAGAGGCTTTTTACTAGTCTTTAGGCGTTAATATAGTTAAGTTTCTCCTTTATACTAGAGAAGAATTTTATATATTAATTCTAATTAAAGCTCATATATAGTCGGTATTCTCGCTGTATCTCAAAAGGCGTGAGGCCTATAGTCTTATTAGGGAGAGCAGCGTGAGCAAAGTTTATAGTAGGGAGTATCTCACTCTAGTTATTTTAAAATCAGTTAATTTAGAGCTATAGGTATTAGATTAAGTATTAGTTAAGGATCTCTGTTTACTTATCTATTTTAGTATAACCTACTATAGAGAGCTAGATAGTAATCCTATAGAGCTTATAAAGTTTGCTTTAAAAATTAGATATAAACTAGAGACCTTAGTCTAATATAAATATTACTAGGAAACCTATATAGCAGAAGATATACATATAGTATAGCTATACTATATCCCGGGCTATAATAGTCTTATAATAAAGTACTGATACTACTTTCTTTAACAGGTAGTATACTATAAATATATCATTAAATCCATAGAAATTAACTAGATAGAATATAAAGTCTATTACTCCTAAGAGTAGTTAGGTATCAAGAGGGCCTTAGTTTGCCTAGGAAGTAGTCCCTTAGGTTTTGGGTATAGTAATAAGTATAGTAGTTATAGATATACTACTTAATATTGATAGTTAGTTAGGGCTAGTAATACTACCCCTTTAGAAGCTTAAGGGTCTTATTTCAGCCTAGGTAAGCTATTAGCTTCTGGCTATATATTTCGTAAATTAGCTTCATATGCAGAATTTTTTCCTTCTCTAGTATAACTAGCTTGCTATCTATAACTAAGAGGCTATTATAGAGCCTCTAGCGCTCTTTTTCCGCTCCTATAAGTGTTCTTAATGCCTTTAGTAATAGGGTCTCTAGGTTCTAGTTTAGATAGAGAATGCGTTCTACTAGGAAGTAACCTTACAGGTTAGTATCTAATTTAAAAGTATTTATAGTAGCTTTTTAAGAGAAAGTAGTATCTTCTTAAGGGGTAGTAGTAGCTTCTAGTCGCTATTAAAACTTATTAGTAACTTTCTATGAAAGGTACCTAGGTAGTAAGAGTACCTAGGTGCAGTCTAATTTATAGATAGCTTGCTAGGTATAGACGTCTTTATTCTTTTATAAGAAGCGTCTACTAGTATAATTTTACGCCCTAAGTAGTACTAGATATAGAAATTAAATCCAATTAAAATACCTAACTAGTGGGCTTAGTAGACATTTAGGAGCTATTTAGTTATAAAGTATAGTAGTAGTTAGTAGTCTATAATAACTTTAAAATATTAGGTTACTACTAAAAGCTTAGCGCGCTAATTCTCTAGCACTATGATAGGCGTAGCCCGGATTTATTTAACGAAGGGGTGCCGTTAATTAGAAGTAATCTATACTAAGGAGAGAAGGCTTAAGTCTGCAGGCTTGTGCGGTGCTTGAGCGGCTTTTGTGTGGTTGTGCGGTGGGGCTGTAAGCCTTTGCGTACTTGCTATAACTGAAGTGGTGTAGCCCTAGTGGCTTAGAGGCGGGCGTAGCCCGGCCTGTAATTATACCCCCCCTGTGGGCCTGTGCGTGGTGATAGTGTGTCTACTGCTGATTGGCTAGCGATAAGTGGCCTGTGCGGCGCCCTTCTACCCTTTTTTGCCTATTATTATAATTCTACTCTTTTTCTCTCTATTAACTATGTAATAATAACTATTATAAGCCTCGCTCTATGATACTATACCCTCTTATAAAATAACTACTAACTATTTGCTAGTATTAACTAAATATATGCCTGCTAACTGTATTATGCCTATAAGTCTGTATGCTTGTGGCTCGCTCTTTCCTCTAATGATTAGGAAGTCCTCTCTTGAAGATATTGCTGCTGAGGTGCTGCGCGCCTGCGACCTCGCTGCCTTCCTTAATTGCGATAAGGCTGGGGAGCTATTTACTAATGAGAATAGCTCTGCTAACTCTTTCTCTATGGGCGGTACTGAGAATAATAATAATGATGATGATGATGATAATAATAATAATGCTCTTAGCCTCTGCGGCACTAAGCGTGCTGGCGGCTCTCTCCCTACTATATGCGCTTAGGCTGTATTATATAGCAATAATACTAATCATCTATCGACCCCCTTAAAGTAGTAGAGGGCTAGTGCAGAGGAGGGTGAAGGTTCCGTCTGGGAGGTAGTTTGTCTGCTCTGCGGTATCTACTATACTAATGCGGACCTGCTGTTCTCTGTGGCTGCGTGCTATGACTCCCTTGGCGCGTATCCTATGCCTAATATAGCTCCTCCTTGCTAACCTCCTGCAGATATCTATATTATATGCTGCGCTAAGTATATAGAGAACTGCAGCTATAGTAGCTACGTCTCTATAAGCTTGCGCTCTCTTCCCGCGGGGGTGCTATAGCTTTATTTAGTAATACTAACTTGTTTTAGCTTAATGAGGAGGAGGATACTAATTACTAGGCCTAGAAGGCTACTAGTAACTTCTCTATTACTAACCCTGAGGATATAGTGCTTATAAGTTTGCGCCCCTATTATTATTATATTTACTACTAACTAGCTTTAGTTCTCTTAATAGTAGCGCTTTAGTTATGCCCTCTACTTATACTTACTATATAAGAGGTGGTCCCTCCTTAAGGCTAAGAAGGCTAAGAAGGAGGCTAAGGTAGTTGCGCCTGCTGCTCCTGCGCCTGCTGCCCCTATGCCCGCTCCCGCACTGTATGGTTTTCGCGCTATTAATGCGCCCGCGCCTTCTGCGCCTAGCGCCTGTATCTCGCCCTCCTAAGTAGCTACTCTAGCTAACCTGTTCTACTCTATAGCTATTATCTTTAATAATATATATACTCTTACTGCCTTTTTTTATTTATACTATTTAGGATTTATAAAGGCGCCTAAAATAGCTAGCTTTTATAAATCTTAAATAGCTCTTAGCTTTTATTTAACTCTAGCTAACCTGCTATTAGATTATATATAATAAATAGATAAAATAGCTCTCTATATAGCCCTACTATACTTAATTTGCTTCTTAGCTAAGGGCTATAATTAAGTTTTATATATCACTAATTGCGCTTTTTCTTTATTTCTTATAATATACTAACTTATAGTAACTGCGCAGCTTACTAGGTACATAGAGTTACTATTATTTTTCTCTACTAAACTATATTTTTATTTAAACTTATTTATAGTAGCTATGTTATAGAGCTCCTTAAGAGGTTCCTATATAAGCTATTAATAGCTATTCTATTTAATAAGTATTTTGTAGCGCTAGCTCTAACTTACTATTCTCTACTAGGTAGCTATATTAGTATCTACCTGCTACTCTTTAATACTATTCTCCTTAAGTAGTAGTAGTAGCTATATATTGCTGCATAATTATTTAGGCAGTAGGTTTTCTATAGCTCTCTAGAGCAAACTAATATAGAAGTTTGAGTAAATACGGCTTAATATATCTAACTTTACTATAGTAGGTATTATAACCTCTACTACTCTATACTTATAGTATAGCTAGTTTAACTTCTTTTAGGGTTATAGGGTCCTATAGTTTATAGTAGATAGCTATACTTCATTCCTAACTTTAAAGCGCTCTGCAGGCTTATAGTAGCTATTTATAGACCTCTCTATAGCTTACTAAGCGGTAGTAATTATAGCTTATACTATTTAAGTGAATTATTTTAGTTTCTTAATAAACTTCTAGGTAGCAACTTCATAGCTATATTTTGCGGGCGGGGCAGGCTCTATAACTACAATTAGGTTAAAATAATAACTATGCTCTAGAAAGAATGGGCTTATACTTACTATAGCGGCGTTATAGTCATTTAGTAGAAGCTAAGTTAATAGCAAGTGGTTTTCCTAATTATTCTAGCTAAAGCTAATAAGGTTATATAATATTACTTAGATTATTTAGTTAAACTATTCTATTACTCTATTATTTTATAGATAAAATATAGTACTTAAGTGCTATTTAATGCTAATAAGTTAGCAAAACCTCTTCTAGAAGCAACTAGTCTAGTTGCTATTATAATTACTTATAATAGTCTATAGGATGCTATAGAAGCGGTAGTAGTAATAAATAAACTGCTTTATATAAGCTTCTATATTTATTATTATTATTAGTTCTAAGATTAATGCCTTTAATAGCTAGTTAATAATAACCTAGAGATATTTTATACTTAAGGCTAATAATACTAGTAGCTCCATAATAAAGTTTATTATGAGGTTATACTAAATATGCTTTGGGATTAGGAGGGGTTAGAGTAGCTTTAATTTAGCTTATTACTAAATTATTGCTACTATAGCTATTAAAGTTATAAATAAACTGCTTTATTATATAGAATTATTTAGGCTAAAAATAATATTAACTTAAGATATTTAGTATATTATTATAACTAAGGTATTAAGGTATACTAGAGTTATAGCTAAGCAAGATAATATATATATAGAGGGCATTATTTATATTATTTTTGCTATTGCCTCTAGGCACCTAAATTTAGCTGCGGAATAGTTAGATACTAAGCTATATTAATTCTATACTCTGCGATCTATACTTTAAGCTAGAGGAGAAGTAAGAAACTCTATTTGCCTTATTTAATAGCGCGGTATATAGCTATATACTATAAGTTATTTCAGATTATATTATTTTATAGCTAATAGAGCTTAGCGTCTTCAAAAACTGAGATCTCTAGCTAGGCGTCCTTATTATTAACTCGCTAGGCGGCCTGCGCGGGTAATGTGGAGTTAGGGATAGCCTGGATTACTTAGCCTTACTCTCGATTATTATTCTAACTGCTTAGCGCGTCTTATCTGCGTTAGGAGAGCGCGTCTGGAGTAGTGGCGAGAGCGCCCGGGCGGTATTCTAACTTAAAGTTATATTTTGAGAGCTCCTTTACCTAGTAACTTTAGCGCTCTATTAACTTATGCTTCTTTATAAAATACTCTAACTTCTTATGGTCTATTAACACCTTAAACTTATGGATACTATATAGCTTTATATCCCACGCTACTAAATATATAATAACTATAAGAAGCTACTTATTATATATAGAGTAGTTATACTAAGCGGGTATAAGTTTTTATAAGTAGTAAGTAATAGGTTATAATTACCCCTTTTCCTTTATTAAGCTAACATACTACTTAATATATAACTAGAGCAGGCTATCTCTACTATTATCTCTATATTTAGATTAAAGTATTGTAGTATTAGTATGGATAAGAACTTTGTTTTAAGTATATTAAATAAAGCTTATTAAGCTTCGCTCTAGCTAAAGGGGACTCCTTTATATATAAGTTAGTTTAGAGCTACTGTAATACTAGTATAGCTTTTAATATATACCTAGTAATAATTTATATACTTTAGGAAGCTTTATATACTCTTAATAGTTTTTAGTGTAGCTTATTCCTAGATAGCGTGGACCTTCTCTAGGTTATATACATTACCTTTACCTACTTTTTTGAATAAATATAATGTATTTAATGGTTTTAACTAAGAACTTAGACTTCGCTAGGTTTAGGTTTAGGCCTGCGTCTTTTAGCCTCTAAGAGACCTATTTGATCTTTGTTTTATGGTCTGCCCTTGAGCTGCTTGAATATATAAGGATATTATTGATATATATGGTTATGAAGTTATTAAGGAATCCCTAGAGCGTTTTATTGATATACTGCTAAAAGGTTATGGGGGCCTTAGTGAGCTTAAATAGATAGATAAGCTATTTAAACAGCCTATATTGCGTTTAGAAAGCGGTTTTTAAGATATTCTTATTCTTTATGTGGATTTTATAGAAGGCTATAATAATATTAAGCTTAGTATACTATTTTGCTACATTTATTTATTAGAGGGTTTTAGTAATTAGTAGTCATAGATAGTAGTTCTTCTCTATAATTACGTTTAATATGTGGTAGTTATAATAAAAATGGATGCTACTGCCCGGCTTCTATATGAATAGTATTAGTGCGCCTATAGGTAAGCTGCTTACTTAGGTAAATCCCTTATCTAGTAGGTTAGTAAGCGTCTTTTAGAGGACTAATAGCTCCTCCCGAGATATACTATATAGTGGGCTCTATAGTAGCGGCGCTTCTTACCTACTTATATTGCGCTCTAGCAGTATTTTATAATTTATACTAGGCTGTAAAGGCGGTAGTAGGTATGCTTTAGATAGTTTAAAAAGGTGTATAAACTCTATAAGATAAGCTAGGAGCTTTATAGTAGTATTAGTAAATAGCCTTTTTAACTAAAGAGCCTTATTAATATCTACTATACTTATTAACTAAATAATAGATACTACTTCTAGTAGTAACCTTAATAACTACTCTATAGCTACTTGGTAGTATATTGCTCTTAAAAAGGCGGTATTAAGAAACTAAGCCTCCCTGATCTTATAAATACAGGCTAATTCCTTTTAGATAGATAATAGAATATTTACCTATACTTTACTATAGAAGATATGCTACTCTACTGCGAAATAGATAACGCAGTTATGCTCTATCTAGGATTTTCTGAGGAACAGATCTATATTAAGGCTGCAGACTATATATATATAGATCTAATATATATATCTACTTATTTTAATTTAATATATTATTACGCCTTTAGTAGTAATATACTCTATATTATTTATAAAGCTATATAGATAATACTTCTAATAGTTAATATATAATAATTAGAGTTAGTAAGTAAACTTATAGTCTATAAGGGCGTAAATATTACAGCTATAATCTATAAGAGCTTAAGTAGGGCGACTTTTATTATTCTAAGTATAAGAGTTATAAAAGGTCTACTTATACTATGTTTTACTCTAAAAGCTTCCTAGCCTGCTTGCTCTTCCTCTATATACTCTACTACTCGATTTTATAGCGGAGTTACTCTTTTCTTAAGTTATTATTATCTAACTTCTCTATAGTATTGCTCACGCGCATATTATCCTTATTATTACTCGCTTTTATAGCGCGGGCGCTGCTAGCTTTCTAATAGGGGTAGTTCCTCTAAATATAGCTAATTTCGTTATACCTATAGTAGTAGTAGCGCTCCTTAGGCCCTATAGGGTCCTTTACTTCTTTAAAGCTTATATTAACCCTATTATATAGGTATCTCTATTATTATTAACTTATAGAGGGGCTATAGGGGGTTAAGCTTTATAGGTAATAGTTTTTATATAGTTAAAGTTCTCTAGCTACTAGGTGATATCTTAAATTACTATAATATATTAGGTATATATAGTAGGGGTATCCTTGGTAATTAGTTAGTTAGTAAGGTTATACAAGAGGGATCTTTATAAGAAGCTAATCTATATACTATCTACTTAGTCTGCTTCTGTAGCTTATACTAGTATATATTTAAATTATGGGAGGAAGGTAGTAAAAGTCTCGCTCTGCTTTATATAGAGATTAAATAACTAGGCTATTGCGCGCTATATAATATTGGGGTTAATGTATAAGTAGTTAAGATAGTATATAAAATCATCTAGGTTATATATATAGCTTGGTCTATTTATATTATGAAAGGTCTATATAACCTTTTATAGAGTATTACTTAGGTATAAATAGATATAGTAGAATATTTAATAGAGGGTTTTAAAAAACTACTTATCTAGTGTGAGCTTATTATATTTATATGCTCTATATAAGGTACTCTTTATAGCGCCCTAAATACTTTAGGGGGTTGGGGAGGGACTTCTAGTAGAAAGTTATAAGCTTAGCTATAGCTACTAGCTCTAGAGCAGTAGCAGTTATGCTCTCTACGCTAGGTGTGGCGGTAGGTGCTTAGGCGCTGCTATCTATAGCTTATATATGCTGCTTGAGCCTCGTTATTGTGTTCTATATATTGGTGAGAACTGCTTCTAAGCTTATTGCAGGTGCTGCCTGCTCTAGCGGGGTAGCTGCTCGCTCTGGCTGGGCGGCTGATAATCCTTTGCCTTCTATTATGCGGTAGAATTAGCGAGGCGCTAGGATAATACTACTTGAGTATAGATATATAATAGGTATAGCCTGGGTTTATTTAATAAAGGGGTGCTATTAATTAGAAGTAATTTATACTAAGGAGAGAAGGCTTAAGTCTGTAGGCTTATGCGGTGCTTGAGCGGCTTTTATGTGGTTGTGTAGTAGGGCTGCAAGCCTTCGCGTACTTGCTATAACTGAAGTGGCGTAGCTCTAGTGGCTTGGAGGCGGGCGCAGCCCGGCCCGTAATAAGTACTAGGATAATAGCTGTTATATTATAGTTATAAATTAAGTAGCTTATCTTTATTAGAGATATAGTCTTAGAGAAATAAGCTACTAGATACTATAAGCTATTATTAGTTTATTTCTAGAGTAGAGCAGTAGTATATATAGATTTGGAGGCATTTATCTTAATTTATATAGATAGCTTGAGGCGCTAATAGGATAGAATAGGTCTAGGTATTAGAGCTTTCTTTAGTATGATAAAAGCTACTATATAGTCCTTATTAAAGCTAAACTTAGTGCCCTTAGCAATAAGTTTATTAAGTAGCCTTATAAGTTTTCTATAGTCTATAATAAAATACTAGTAGAAGTTATAGAAGCTAAGAAATAACTAGATACCTCAAACTATTATTAGTAATTACTATTCCTTTACTATAGAAATCTTCTTAAGGCTTACGCTAATTTCTTTAGTTATAATTGTTGGTCTCACAAAGACTGGTACCAGAAGGTAGGGGATAAAACAGAACTCGAAAATAGTAGTGATATTGATGATCTCTATTGAAAAAAGGTATCTAGAAGGGTGGCCAGCAAAAGAAGGAACAATATAGTAGACTAATGAGGTAGATTACATAACTAAGGTCACATAACTATTATATTAATTAACTGAGGTCACATAACTACTATAGTTAAATCCCATTCCTGCCCGCTAGTCCACGGGCCTAACACTTAGGTCGGGTCCAGCTAGGCGAATATCCCAACACTAGCAGTTTTTCTTTATGCCAGGATTCGCCCATTACGCCCATCTAAATACACAAATTGAATAACTTGTTTTTAAGGCTATTGTTAGCCTCAAATCGAATTAAAAAGATAGCCATACTTAGCTATATTCAAATCCTCTAAATATGCCCATTTAGCTATATCTAAATCCTCTATAAGGGCAGCAACTACCCACAATTATCACTCTATTACTTCTATTATCCAGGTCACCCATCCTTCCATTCAAATCATAAATTTATTCCCATCAATCAGCCAGCACAAGGCGCCATTTAGCAATACCTTTATAAAGGCATCAGCAGGGTTATCTTCACTATTCACCCAGCAGATTTCAGCAAGCTCGCAATATTTATACGACTAACATAAGGCCATAATATCTATCATAAGCCTCTTCTCCTCTATAGTGCTAAGCTTCACTAAACACTTATATAGAGAGTATAAATTAGTATATATAATAGTAGGGATAGGGTTAGTAGTGCCTAGCTTAGTAGTAACTTAATAGAGAGTTAATATAATTACAAAAGCTAAGTTAGCACTAGGAACTATAGTATATATCTTAGAGGCTAGCATACTATAAGTAATACGCTTATACTTAGTTGAACTATAATAGATAATATTACTATAAATCGTAAAGATAGTATTATTTTTTGTAGTATTATTTGGTATTTTATTAGGTAGTATAATAATATAGCCTAACTATAAAGTGAGGTCCTTATTATTTACAAAAGAGCTATCTATAAGTACAAAGAGTTTTATAGTAAGTAGGGAAAGTATAATAAAGGTTAAGCCGCAATTAAGGTTATTACTAAGCTATTTGAGGCGCTTATTAAGAGTAATAATATCCTTATCATTAGGGTCCTAGTATTAAGCAGGTATAGATAAATTAAAATAAGCCTCAGGTTAGTAAATAGAGGCGATATACGCCCCTCTAGCATACTATTTAATATACTTCTACTTAGCTAATATCTTAGGCACTAACTCAATCTTAGTACCTTAGCCCTTCTGCTAAAGAATAATAGCTCTATTAGCAGCTAAGGAGATAGTTCCGCTATTTAAAAGTAATAGGGTTTTGAATAGTCAGATTTTCCTTAGGTTTAGCTATAAATTTAGCCTTCTAGAGCTCTTTTTCTTTAATAGCAGAAAAAGCTACTATACTAAAACTAATTATATTATCTATTTATATTCTAATAATAGCAAAGTGAGGGCTTAAGATATTAGTAATAAGGAGGTATAGGTCAAAAGTAGAGCTAGTTATCTATAGCTTCTCGCAATAATAGGTATTAAAGGTAGCCTAGTAATAAGTACTAGCTTTAGCAATACTATTAGGGGCTTAATAACCTTTATAATAATACTAGGAGGGTATTAATCACGAATTTAATTAGGAAGGTAGGCATAAATATTGTAAGTAAGGATTACTTATAACTAAATATACGCCTAAGTAATATCCCTAATCTAAATTAAATAATAAGGGCTAAGAAATAGAGCAATAGCAAGCAGAAAATAGATACTATAATACTAAATAGTTAGAGATTAAGTTAAAATCCCATACTTATTAGTATTATTTATACTATGAATAATAAGATAAGACTTCTTAAATAGGGTTATAGTCTTATTTTTAATCTCATTAAGTATATAGCACCTAAAAAGGCGCCTATATTACTTAGTTAAGTTAAAGATTTTGAAGCAAAAGACCTCACGCTCAAGAAGGGCATTAATCTCCTTTTCGCAGGACTTTTAGAAGGGGGGACCATCAGCATCAACAAGTTTACCTAACTTATAGATGGCTAGCAAGAGCTCCTAATTAGCCTTCTCTTTAGTAGAGATAACTATTATGGGGTTATTAACTTCTTACTTAAATATACTTCAAAACACAAAATTAGCAGCAATTAGGCTTTTTTAGGGCCTTCCTCAATGCCAGGGCAGAGGGATAGAGTTAGCAGGAGAGGTAGCTACATCGGGGCCTTCAGGGTCTTCTTCAGGGTTGTGGTCAATATAAAAGGGTCTAACAGCAGTAGAGGGGAAGTCTCAAGCACCATAGAGTAGTTAAACAGTAACTATTTCACCTAAAATAGCAACCAAACAATAGGAGCCTTACTAACTATCCTTCTCATAATATACTTAAATAAGGGACTATAGTAGCAGTTAGACGACTTCATTAGTACTAGGCCCATTATAGGCGCCCAGCGCGTCAGCAACCTTGCATTTAGCATGCTCTTTGCATAAGTCATCTATAGCAGCATTAATAGCTTTAGCGCAGGCTATAACATCTAGCAAAGGGGTCAAATTGTAGCTAATATATAGGTAGGCTCCAAAGACTAATAGCATAGGGATAAGGCTATTTAGGCCTATAGTATTATTAATAGCCTTGATAGCTATCTAAAGAGTAAGGTTAGGCTTAGTGTGGGGAAGTTCTTACTGAATAATAGTGTAGGTATATTAAAGAGGGCTATAATATCGCTCTATTTTGCTGATCCTATAGTAGGCTTCAATAGGTATAACCTTAACTATAATAGCTATGAATTTAGCGTTGTTTTTAAAGACTTTAGTAGCGAAATTCAGCTTAACATCTATGATAATATAATCAGGGAGTTCTTAATAAACATAAATCTAGTAAAATTAAAGGGTCTCCTAGGTTGTTTTAGTAAATAAATTAGGAAGGAAGTAGGCGGCATTAAACCTAGTAGTAGTATTAACAACATATAGTATAGCTTTACCCTCAAGATATATAACATTATAAACAATTTCATAATTAAAATAGTAGTTATCTTTAAGTAAAAGTTTAAATTCCTAAGGGGCTCTAGGATTTAATTAGCAATATTCGCAAACCTTAGTTAACAACTTAATTGCTACTATTTGAATAGAGTAACTAGCACGGGCTAAGAGGGCTGCTAGCTTAGTAATAGAGGGGTAACTAAAACAACAGTATAGATAACAAAGTTCAATATCTATTAAATAACAGGTGAGAACCTCTTCATTATCTAGCAAGAGCCGTACATAGCCCTATTAACATACAACTAGGGCAGCGATCTTACCTTAAAACAGATAGTTACAAAGGTTATTAAAATAGATACCCATTTAATATATATCACTTAAACACAGCAGAAAAGAGGTATTAGCAGGAACAACATAAAACATCATATTACCAAATATAGTATCAACTACAATAGTACTAAAAGAGTCCTTAAATAGGCTATCTCCAAAGCGCACTCTCGCTTGGCCAGCATTTACTATATTAACTGAAATTAATAGTTAAATATGCTATAAAGCAACAACTTACTGTTAGCTAGCAGTAGATATATCAGCTACACCTAGATCTAGCATAATACCCTAGAAAACTTCCTCAGAGTACCTGCCATCAATTATAAATAGGTAGCAAGGCGTAGTACTAGGGGTACCAGGCAGAGCAAGCTAGATAGAGAGCAGAGTGGAATAAAGTACTTAGTTAGCAGTAGAGTTCATACCTATAACTATATAGAACGTAGCTTAATTTAGTAGTAATTTCACTAATTTATTGCTATCAACAAGAAAGGAGGTCTTAGCAACAAAAGCAGTGAATTTATAGGAAGAGGAAGAGGAATTAGAGGGCTCTAGTTAGTCCTAATCGTTTTACTACAGAAAGTACTTAACTTCAGCATCAGTATTATCAGAGTCAATTTCATTATTATTATCACCCTCAAAATAGAGGAGGAAGGCAATAAATTTATCTTTAGTAATATTCTATAAGTACTTAGCGTATTTATTCTTAAAGTTAGCATACTCCTTAGCTCTTTTATCCTTAGTATACTTCCATAACTAGCATTCAGGCTTATAATAAATCCAGCATCTTCAGCTCTTACGGCAACTAAAGGATTTATAGTGAAACTATTAATTTAGTTAATTTTAGAATTATTTACTACTATTATTCTTACGAAAGTTACTATAATTACTATTCTAGAAGCGTCAATCGGTATATATTGCATCAGCTTTAGTAACTATAGCTATAGCGTCATCAACTTCGTCTATAGTAAATTAAGTAGTGAGGCTTTAATTTATATAGGAGGCTATACTAACAGCTAAATAAAGGGAATTATATAGATCTTAGAGATTTAAGGGGCGCCAATGTAGCGTAAGTTTGCACTCTCAAACTCCTTAGTAGGCGCTACAAACTTTGCAATAAAGTAGCCTATTGCTATTATATTCCTTACTAAGAGCTAATTTAATAGTAGAGAGGGTTTTAAACAGGATTTCGAGGTTCTTAGCAACAGATTTATTAGGATTCTTATACATAAGGTTAAGTAATATAATATTATTCCAAAGGTCCTTATTAGTAATATGAAGTTCCTCGATTTAAAGTACTCCTTTATCTAGATAACTATCTCGTAGTAGAGGGGTTAGGGGTAAATAGGGGCAATATGCTAAAAGTAGTACTCTTAAGCATCACCCTTTAACATAAGGGAAAACGCTTTGGCATACTATCATATATTAATACTAGCTTTAGTATAATAATCCTTAAAAACTAGTAATTTAGACTCTAAAATATCTAACTTACCGCCACTATACTTAAGGTCATCGCTATTATAGAACTTAGTAAGACTCTCAAGCTATTTTAAGGTAGGGGTATTATTGGAAAAGAGCTAGCGGAGTTAATAGTTGCGTAGAGGAGGGTTCTAATTAGTTGAATTACTAAAATTGAGGTTAAAATCGATATCTCAAGCATTATTTTTATAGTTTTAACTAGGCAAAAACGGCGGGAAGCCTTACTAAGGGGGCTAATAAGGAGGCAACTAGGCAGGAGGCAGCTATTTTAGAGAGATAAGCGCAGTAGAGGGCTTTTAGGCAGGCGCATATACAGGCGCAGGGTTAATAGCAGGGGCTAAAAACTAAATGGGGGGGGGGGGGGGGGGGGAGGTAGGAAAAGGGGGCTTTATAGGGGGGTT
>JAXCEF010000505.1:0-36503 GCA_037178605.1 Colletotrichum euphorbiae | reverse complement strand
AGTCAAAAGAACTAATAACTAATACTAAGTATAATAGCATTTTAGTTATTATAGACTAACTTATAAAATACGCCTACTTCATCCCATATATGGAATTAAGCACTACAGAAGACCTTAGTTATATATTTCTAAAAACTATTGTTAGCTAATACGGCATGCTAATAGAAATCGTGTTAGATAGAGATAAACTATTTACTTTAAAGTTCTGGAGATCCCTGATCTCGCAGCTTGGATCTAATCATAAACTCTCAACCGCTTTTCATCTGCAAACTGATAGACAAACTAAACGAATCAACTAAATCCTTAAAATCTACTTATACTATTACATTAATTATAAATAAGACAATTAGGTATTACTACTACTAATGGCCTAATTCGCCTATAATAGCGCAGTAGGAGAAAGTATAAAAGAATCACTATTCTATCTTAACTATGGATTTAACCCCACTGCATATAGAGAACCACGACAGGGCCTAGTAGCACTTAAAGCTATAGCAGATATTAAGAAAATTTGAGAAATTCAACAGGAACTCCCCAAGGACCTCGAATTTATGCGCGAACATATACGCAAATACGCTAATAAGAAAAGAGTTAAGGGACCAACTCTAAAGGAGGGAGATAGCATCTATCTCACTTAACAAAATATCAAAACTAAGCGACTAAGCGACAAATTAAACTATAAAAAACTTAGACTATTTTGAATTAATAAAAAACTATTAGACGTTAGCTATAAACTCTCACTACCAGACACCATAAAGTGCTATCTAATCTTTCATATTTTACTTCTCAAACTAGCACTATAGGGATCATAAATAAACGACCTTATTATTGTGGAATTAAATAAACTAGAATATAAAATCAAACGAATTATTAACTACATTAAAGATAAGAATAAAACCTAATACCTTATTAAGTGGAAGGGGTATAGATATGAGGATAATATATGGGAACTAGCTATAAATCTCGAACACGCGCAGGATCAACTCCGCATATACTGGGAATAGCAAATAATAAACGAACTACAAACGGCACCCGCACCCAAGAGGATGCGCGAAGATAAGACCCAGTTTATTTAACCCCATCCTATAGTTAGACTAACATAATAAGACTAACTATGAGATACTAACCTATTTATATAATTAGGGATACTAGCAAACTAGGACGCCTCACCTAATAGAAAGTTTAGAGTACTAGGATTCTAATCCCCTAAGACTATATCTAAATTAACTACACTAAAACTACCTATAGACTAAGCCTCTAGTATGGGAGAAGCTACTAGTTCCTCCTCAGTAACTTCACAACCTTTATAAAATACTATCCTTTTTTGCTTTCTCAAATAATCTAGCCGCGCTATAGACTTATCTAACTTAGCCTGCGTAGTATATAAGGTAGTAGCCTTTTTATATAATACCTCCTCCTCTACTACTTTAATATCCTCTAAATAAGCTGCCTCATCTAGTAATTAATTAACTAGAGAATAAATTAGCAAAATAATAAATACTAGTATAGTAATAATACATATAAGCGCAAACCGCATTAGCTGCCGCATCATATAAACGCCCTAAGCGAGTATACTCGCCACAAACTTCACCTCTAGGGAGAAGCTTATAATACTTCCCCAATAAATAATAATATGAATAAGGTATATTAACGATAATACTAAACTCAGTAATATGAAGCGCATGATTGCGATAATAAAGAGTAGAGGCGGAATATGAATTTAAATTTTAAATGCGACCTAATATAGTATTAGCACCATAGAAAAACCAGGGAGTATAATTAACGGATCCCTAACCTGGGACTAACAACCTACTTATATTAGGCCTTGAGGATAAGACCTTAGAGAGGGAGACCTAATATTACGACCCGTTATATAAGGATAACAACTAACTAACCTACTTAGGCGTCAGACGACTAGGATAGGATATTTATACTATAGGATCATGGGAATACTAGGGATGCCCACGGTATAGAAGAACTATGGTATAAGTTACGTGATAATAAGATAAAGAATAATTAGTGGAGCGCAGAAGGAAGCGCTTAGTAATTAGTTAGTCTTACTAACTGATCGCAATTACTAATACATAGAGGTGATTACCTAATAGCAGGACTAGGGACTATTTGGGACTTATATATAGTATGGACTTGGGACTCCTAAGAACAGACTTCTATAGCTCTTTAGCAATTAACTTCGTGATTACCCCAATAGGTACTCTCAGCTTTATCTTATACTGCGACCCCCTTATGAGGATTACGACTAATTACCATACTCCTAGAACCCTAAGATTCATTTAGCAACACAGCATAGTAAGACCACACTGTCAACCTAGCGTCATCCCTCAGCTTCTGTTAGCAGAACCCTACCGTCGGATAGCTGACTGTAATAGTGCCTAGGTGGTTTAGTTGGTTGTTATCGGGTTGTAACACTAGGCCCCTTGAATTCGACGTAGTAGAGTGGTCTTTAGCACACTATACTGTAATAAAGCTTTTCATAAGCTAGTACTAGCTGCAATAGCCTCAAGTGCCTAAGAAACTTCAACTTCAGTATAATAAGCTATCTAGTAGTTATTATACTTTATAGAAAATCTAGTAATAATTAGATAAAGAATAGTAATATTATTTAAGTTTAAAAGTAGCGGTATGCATTTTTGATAAGGCATTTTGAGGTGGTCCGGATGTGGGGGTGGTCTGGAAGTAGGTGTGGGACGTTAAGGAATGTTGTCCAGACCCAAATATCAATCCTATGTTAGCATTCTAAATGGGGAGTCAGAGGTCGATTATTCACTTGCCTGGCTGGTCTGAGCGAGGGCGTTGACAATTGCCACAGCTGATGCACGCTTCATACGTGGTCTGATCTTGTCCTTCTGAACCCAAGCAAGTAACACCGCGTTGGTACCGTAAGCGCCAATGGTCATGCAAAGCATGGAAAAATACCTCGGCGCAGTCAGTGGTGGCTGCGATGATATAACCCATGATGGCAATGCACATGAGCCAAACGATATTGAAGCTCGCGTTGCGGGTCCGGTCGGATGAGTAGTTGTTCGCAGTAGAGGCACAGAGTGATACTAGATAAGGAGAAACAGTAAGCAGAAGAGTCGTGACTCGACCGTACCCCAGAGTATCGACGATGTCAGGGAAGAAGTTTCCGACGGCAGAGCAGACCTGTGGCACTTTGATTAAAAAAGGCGGCGACGAGCGACCTTTCAGGAGACCAGCACTCATCTGGATGCAGGTGAGGAGAAACGTGAACATGTAGACGCGCCAATCTGTCAAAGCAAGCTTGGAAGCCATACGAACACGGCTCGTCGTTTTCATCGACCTGCCCAGCATCTTTTACTAGTCTCCACTAACCCATCGCCTGGGCTTCGGCCATACAATTCGGTTCCTGTGTCTCCCTGAGCTGGATTGAGGCCAGAGATCTCAATCGTCACCGTTATATTTTGGAGCCTCGCCGGCAACGGCAGAATTGGCGTCTGGGTGAACAGGTCCTGCCATTTCCGGTGCTGAGCGTTGTTGACATTGAAAATGATTAGGAGCTCAAACAAACTGAAAAGCCTTTAGGAGCAAGATAAACTCACAGTACAAGATCAGACCGGCTTGTAGAGGCTTGATCAACCGATGAGGCTCGAGCATTCGAAACCAAAAGTGTATGAATGCCAGATTGAATCAAGCTTTGTATGTCTGCAGCCCAAACTGCCAAGAGTCGGCCCAAGACTTCGAGAAGGAACGTCAAGATGCCATCCAATGGGACAGTTTGGGGCCAGACTTCAGCTCCATGGCGAACATCGCCCAACGGGAGCTCATGGATGCGCAGCATGCTCGAGGTATTGCCGTGTGAAGGACGGCCATTGATAGTAGACCATAACAAATGGAGGCGTGGCAGCAGGAGCCATAAAAGTATCGAGGTTTCATCGGGTTCTATAGATCCAAACAAAACGGGCAGTTCACACGCCAACACTAGTCTCCAGACTCGATCATAATAGATTATTGCTCGCCATGAACATTGCCCGCCTAGGCTGTCTGCGTTTGTCTCAGCACCTGAGCGAGAAGATCGATTTCGAGCAGCTTAGATAAGTTGATTGAAAGTTGGCATCATGAAGCCATAGCTTAACGGGGTTCCCCCCTTCAAGACGTTTAGCGTCAGACTGGGCCAAGAATTGGCTACTAGCTTCATGGCCTTCGCGGGGAGGACTCGGGTAATCTTTCCTTTCCAATGCAGTGAAGCTTTTTTCTGATTCTGGGAGGTGGGAACCAAAGCGTGGAGCCGTTTCTGTTCCTGGATGCCGCCCGCAAAGATCCATCGTGAAGTCTCCGCTCACCACAAACGACCTGTGCATGAACGTGGGGAATCCTTAAACTGTGCTCAGTACTTTTGGTAGACCATGGAATGAATTTGCGCTTGTTGAGCGATCATATTGATCTATGGATGGCTGTCTCTCGTTTGCAGGTGGCCTTGGCTTATAGCCGGCGCACCAGCTTTTGCCCGAATATACGGGAAATTTGGTCTGAACGACGTTTGCCGTTCTGTTCGATCGAAGATAGCACCAATAGACTCTGGGATAAACTCGCAAATTAATCAACTGCTATGATAAGTTGAATTTATTAAGCATATGTGCGTTCATTGTGCACGTCTTACTCCCGTGGCGCTAGTAATGAGGTACCTTAAGCTACATAAAGACTCCGTAATTGCATTGTGAGGAGTTTTGGACGACACATGACTGTCTTAAATGTATGAATGCAGAATAATTGGAGGCTGCAAGAGCCCGAGTTCACAGAGGACACGGAATAGTTCAAAAGGCAAGCATAGCTTTTCGTGCTTATTTAAACTCTCAACTCAGTGCGGCTCGACGGCTATTACACGGAAGGGTTGACTCTGATGGGGCGCAATATTCATTAGCTGGAGGTGAGTTTTCCGGGCGTCACTGATTGTATTTTTGCTCCGCCGTCGTGCCCCACAAGGCGCCGATACCCCGGTTCCGTAGTAGCAAATTATCGGAGCCGAAATGTCGGATGCAGTCTGAACAGCATACACTAGATGCAAGCGGTCAGAAGCCTAATTACTTTGTTGCTTTATGGACTCAATTGTAACCACGTTCTGACAGCTGGCTGTTCACGTTCCGTCCATGCGATGGACAAAGCCATTCATGCTGGTATAAGCAGGGTTGTTCGGACGACAATGCTCAGCAAGTCTTTGCACTGACTTTCGGACGTTTCAGTGGTGTTCTGGTCTCAGGAGTAAACTTATTAGGTTCATAGACTTGGAATTAAGAGGACGGGAGTGCCCAAAGGACTACAGCGGTCAAAAGATAGTCCGGGCGTAAGACATCAACTAAAATACATCATTGACTCCGGGTGTCTCAACCAATGGCCTGACGCCATGTCGTTCTTCCCCAACAACCATCCCGGCCAGCTCAACACCACCACACATGACTCTCACTCTCACTCACGAGGGGAGAATCAACGCATCTTCAGAATGAGAGGCAAGGGTACTTCTTCAGCAGTCTTTTCACCTACCGACACTACTTATTACAATCTCGGGACCTTTCACCGCTCAGTGACAACGAGCAGCCAAGATGCGCAGCTTTGGTTCGATCGCGGCCTGACGTGGGCGTATGCCTTCAATCATGGGGAGTCGGCACGATGTTTCGAGAGGGCCATCAATTACGACCCCTTCTGTGCCATGGCGTATTGGGGGCTCGCCTTTGTTCTGGGACCTAACTACAACAAGCCATGGAAGGTGTTCGACGGTGAAGACCTCGCCGCCACCACCAAGCGGGCTCACCACACCATCATCCAGGCCAAAGAACATTCCGCCAAAGCATCTGCCGTCGAGATTGCGTTCATAAATGCCCTCCTCTGCCGATATCCGCAAGAGATGCCTGCCGAAGACTGCTCGAAATGGAACCAGGACTATGCTCAGGCCATGGACTCAGTGCTGAAATCCTACCCCAACGACCTTGACGTTGTTGCCCTCTGGACCGATGCCACCATGAATGTGACACCGTGGAAGTTGTGGGACTACAAGACCGGAAAGCCCACGCCCGGAGCTAGGACGCTTGAGATTAAAGATGTGATGGACCGCACCTTCAAGCTTGAAGGCTCTCTTCGCCACCCTGGTCTTCTTCACTTGTATATCCACCTAATGGAAATGTCACCGACCCCCGAGGCGGCCCTCACGATAGCAGACAATTTGCGGGGTCTCGTTCCAGACGCAGGGCATTTAGAACACATGCCGACTCACCTGGACATCTTATGCGGCCAGTACCGCCGCGCCATCGCCTCGAACTCAGACGCAATCCGGGCAGACTCCAAGTTCCTCGCCAAGGAGGGACCCTTGAACTTTTACACTCTGTATCGTTCGCACGATTTCCACTTTAGGCTGTACGCGGCGATGCTGTGCGGACAATCCAGAGTCGCCATTCAGACCATCAACGAGCTCGAGTCAACACTTTCCGAGGATCTTCTGCGGGTCGAATCTCCGCCAATGGCCGATTGGTTAGAAGGCTTCTTGGGTATGCGAATGCACGCGCTCATTCGCTTCGGTAGATGGGACGATATCCTTCGACTCAAACTCCCCCACGACCCAAAGCTGTACTGCACTACGACTGCCATGACACATTACGCCAAAGGCGTCGCACTCGCAGCGACCGGTCGGGTCGATGAGGCCGGAAAAGAAAGGGCGCTCTTCGCCCAAGCCGTCAAACTCGTTCCCGAATCACGGACCGTCTTCAACAATACCTGCCAGGTAACCCTAGCCATCGCCGAGGCAATGCTGGACGGTGAATTGGCATACCGTAAAGGCGACTACGATACCGCCTTCGCCCAGCTGCGGACATCTGTCGAGAGAGACGACGCCCTGCCCTACGATGAACCGTGGGGTTGGATGCAGCCGACTCGCCACGCCCTTGGGGCCTTGTTGTTAGAGCAAGGCCATGTTGAGGAGGCTGCTGCGGTCTACAGCGCCGACCTCGGAGTTGACGAGTCTCTGCCGCGGGCTCAGAGACACCCGAACAACGTCTGGGCACTTCATGGGCTGTACGAGTGCCTGGTGAAGCTGGGTCGGACAGCTGAAGCCAAGATCCTGAAACCGCAATTGACGTTGGCTCTGGCGGTGGCAGACGTCCCCATCAAGTCGTCTTGTTTCTGTAGACAGAAGACCGTTGATTGACAAATACCGATCCTGAGCCCGCCCTCTCAGCGGAGAGTGAGACTCACCAATACCAAGGCAATACTTGCTAGGTTATGACACCAACAAGAGGGAATAACGTCTCGGCTGTGAATGCATGGAAGTGAGGAGGATGAGAACATCAGACTGGGAAAGGATTTCATTAGGTGGTACAGGCAACAAGTCGCATGGAGTTATCGGGAATTAGCTGCATTCACAGGGAGCGGCTGTCTGTAAGTTTATACAGCAAAAGATAGGCCTGCGTTGATGAATTCTGTATAAGTATTTGTTACTGAGTGCTAGACCCTGTCCCTCTATCGGTCATGCATCGCTTCACTGGGTGGAGGAGAGGTCTTGAGGTCAAGTAGGCTTTTGGGAAGGCCGAAGTGCATTTAGAACTCTGGCCACCGACAATACAGCTGTCGAGAGTTGTCACTCTTCTCATCTCTGCTGGACTATATTGATGCCAACAGGAAAAACTCCAGTTTGAAGTTGCTTCAACGCATTAGCTGGCGTCTGTTTGCATGTGGGCACCACGCGTCACATCCGTTTCCCAAATAGATAACTCGCCCCGATACGAGTTAGTCCTTGCTTGTCTTCAATACCTGTTGTAGAGTAACACTAACACCGCATAGTTAAGCGTCTCACTGGGCCGCCATAGTCTTTCACTGAGCTGAAGGATGGCTGGAAGATTGCCGAAGTTTGACGAGGCTCCGAATCATGAGCGGAACGTTGAAAAGATGGATTCTACGTGAAATTGAAGCTAGTAGGTTTACCTTGTAAGGCTTAAATATCTTGATGAATCCGTAAGACCCATGTTGGTGGCATAAACACAAAAGATTGTAACAGAACCAGGCCGGTGCAAACAGCTTGATATGTCAAATTGTGGGCGCGAGAAGGTTTATGGGCGTTAGAGGATTGCAGAATGTGTGGGATTAGGAGGTAGAGGAGGCGTCGTTCTGGCCTTGGGCACCAAGATGAACATGATCGATCGGAAGAAAATTATTTCGCCGTCTTATTGTCGACAACAAGGCTGTCTCGTCTGACAGAAACCTTGCTCATAGGACACAGCACATAACAGGGAGTGTGGTGTGCGGACTCCCGGAACGGCTAGGGTCAGTGTGTTCTGAGAGAGAGAGTGACATCGTG
The DNA here is from genome assembly GCA_037178605.1 of Colletotrichum euphorbiae. Taxonomy (NCBI): domain Eukaryota; kingdom Fungi; phylum Ascomycota; class Sordariomycetes; order Glomerellales; family Glomerellaceae; genus Colletotrichum; species Colletotrichum euphorbiae. The sequence continues at coordinate 28,189 of JAXCEF010000505.1, read as the reverse complement.
CCAAAAAGACCGAACTGCCCTTCCCGTAACCTTCTTTTCAGGGCCGCCTGTAACATAGCGAGCAGGTGAGCACTCGACGAGGCATTTGCAACGTTGTGGACGTCAGGCGACCAATGTCTCGGCTGCCGCGCTCTTCTTAATCAAGTGGAACTATGAATACTACTTTGCAAGCAGTTGCCTGACTCGCTAAATGGAATGCGGAAGGCGGGGTAGACGATTCCGGGGGAGCGGGACCCGGGTTGGGGGAGGAGTTGCCAAGTTCTGCACACTCAAAGTATTGAACCTAATTTGATTTAATGTAGTGTGATTTGAAACTTCCGAGATTGCGTTGAAGAATTCCGGCGAAAATTACCGGCCTATTGGCGTTCCAAATTGGGATGTTGTTTCATCATACATTCAAAGGTAGCCAAATAAAAGATCTTTTCAGGATCAACAGGATAGCCCCAAGAGTTCGAGGATGTATAGAAAAAGTCCTGGTGGAAGGAAAATGGATGTGCAGATCAAAAAAATATACGTGTATTTCCAAATATGTATGTACAGGGAAGTTTTCAACCCAAGACTAGCCCGGGTTCCAGAAAATGAGACGCTCTAAGTTTGTTGTTCGCTGTCACCAGCATTCTGAGCCTGCCTTGTTGCCAAAGCTGCTCTCATACCATGTGTGACCAACCATGCCCACCCATCACCGGGGCAATAAGCCGATGCTCTCTGCTTCCGCGCTCAGGAGAACGCTTAACCGGAGCAGGTACCGGCCTTGGTGGGCTCACAGCCACCAGCGCAGCCTTTGTACATCTGACACTTGGTCTTGGCGTCGGCGCAGACGTTCTTGAGGGTGGCGGTGTCCTTGTAGTTGGCGTTGATGCCGGCGAGCTCGCCACCGTTCTTGGCGGTAATGCCCTCGATGTAGACGTTTCTCTTGCACTGGGACTTGCACTGTCGGGGTGGGAGTTAGCAAACAGTCCGCTCAACCTTGCGCCAGGTGGTGATGTTGGGACTTACGTTGCCGCAAGAGCGGTAGAGCTTGCCGTAGTCCTCCACGTAGTAGTTGATGACGTTGACGGTACCGCAGCCGTTGTGCTGGATGACCTTGTCGGAGGCGTGGTAGGCACCACCGCCGACGATCCAGGACTGGGCGCCAGCCTTGTCGTTCTTGATGGAGATGGCGTCCTCGCAGACGTCCTCGAACCAGACGAACTCAAGAGTGCAGTGTCCGTTGCAGTGCACACCCTCGGCCTGGTTCTTGCCGATGATGGCGTTCCTCAGGGTACCGCCGGCCTGAATGTAGAAGACAGCGGCCTTGTAGTCTGTTGGAAGGCATCATGTTAGATATTTGCCGTGATGGCGGACAGAATGGTACTACTTACCACCCTCAGACTGGCCACCGCAGGCGCCGGAGCCGCGGTCGAAGCGCTGCCACTTTCCGTCGTAGACCTGGCCAGCCTTGATCTCAATGTAAGACTTGGAGGAGACAGTGCCGGTGGCCTTGGGGACACCGCCGGTGTAGCCCAGACAGGCAAGGGTGGGAACAGCGCCCAGCAAAGGCACCAGGCCGAACTTGAAGAAATGCATCTTGAAAGTCTAAGTGTTTAGACAAACGCAGTTGGAATGGAAGATTCAGTGTGGGGGTCGGTTTGAGGTTGAAGGAGTGAGGGTGATGAGCAGAAAGATTCAACAGAAGAGGCCGAGCACGACGCCGACTTATATACAAACCTTACAACGACAGAGATTCCTTGTCCAGGATAGCGAACTATGCCAAGGAAGGTAGGCTTGTCTCTCGCGAAAGTAAGTTCGCCGATTCAGAACAGCAGTCTGGACGGGCTAACCAGGAGTCATCACGGATGCCGGGATGGAAGAATTCAATTGGCGGGGAGTGAAGGGATAAGGAGGGGGTCTCCTCCGAGCAGGCGGCCCAGGGAAAGGGATACATAGATCGCATGGATCAATGGATCATTAGTGGACATGAATAATTGCGGGCTCGGGAGATACCTGCATGATTGCTTCTGTGAGATGCTTGTTGTTGACGATGGAGTCAGTCTGAGGATTTGCTCCGCGTGACAGCGTTGGCGTCGGAATTTAGGTAGTTTCCTGTTGGAATTTGGGGCAATGCTACATACAGGATACACTCGAAAGGAATCACTAGCAATAAAAATAGGATGCAAGGGCGGATATAGCACGTAGTCTGAAACTCGTTGGACACGCAGGAACAACAGAAACATGCACCTTGGACGCACGGGAAGAGAGTGATGGACCCGCCAACCTACCGTCACTACAGAGTGACTCTGATTACACACATAGAGTGCCGTAAAAGGTAGTTGGGAAGTGCACCTTGTCAATAATGTCCTGGGGCAGTGAACTTGGTATGGTGACGGTGCGCCGGTAAGCAGTCGACGTTCGGCGCCCGGTACTATGCGGTCCAATCGGAGGGCAAGTCAAGACATCGGAAAAAGAGATTAAGATACGTGGTACTGGTGATGGGAACCCAAGGACTAGGTTATCTCGCAGGGGTCGAAGGATATGACAGGCTGTCAGCTCAGTTCATCCCATGATCCTCATGGAAGAGATCCCGACGGGACGAGAGGGTCTCAACGAGAGGGTCTCACAATCAATGTCAACAGTACGTATCCTGCTCGGCGCCGACGCGCGGGATTGTTGGTGGACTGTTCTGAAGAGATTGAACGCCTCTGTGTTATGTTCGAGACCCTCCCATGTTGATGTGGACTTGGTTGGTGTGGAAGGCCGAGTTGCCAAGACTCTAAGCTGGTTCTCCAAGTGTGTAATGGGATGGGTTGCCGCAGCTAGCAAGTCTAGCAACCCAGTCCGGTGCTGGAAGTTGATTAACGCCAAGAACCAACTCACCTCTTCCGCTCTCGGAAACAAAATGTCAGGAGTTGTCGCCCCGCACCGACATTCAAGCCATTTCCATATTTTTTGATTGTGGCTGTAAACTTTGGTCGTTGAAAAGAATCGACCGAGCCAAATTCCAATTGTTGTTCGCGGCCGTCATCGCACGGCATCGGAGTCGGACACTTGGGCCCCACCGCGACCGAGACCTTGACGGCTTGCCACGCCAGGCCTTCGGATGCCTCCTCGCCTTGTCCAACCTTAACCGTAACCCATGTTGCTGTGCCTGGCATTCTATTGCGGCAATCGAATGTCCAGCGGCTGTCAACCGAACTTCTGAATCGTTCCCGTTTTCGTTGTTTCCCTGAACTTGCTGATTCTGTGGGTTGGTCAGGCCTACAACGATCCACGACCAGTCTCTCGGTCATCACCCTTTTTTTTTTTTTTTTTTCATGTTGAGATGTGTCCCACGTGCTCAGCCTTCGCCATACGCCTTGTTATTCTTCTCGCAGACGTCGTGCTGGAATCTTTCTCTCTCGCTCCCCGTGATTCTCCATTCCCGAGGCTGTGTTGCATGTCAATCCGGCTCCCATCCGAAAAGCACACGCGTCCGGGGGTTAACTGTCCTTGTCCTTGTCCTTGTCCCCCCTTGTCTTGTGGATGTCAAGAGATGATCTCTATGGTCAACCGGACGCGTACCGCTTTCGGTACCCATCTCACCTGAAGCCGTTGGAAATTCCCGGCTTTTCTGTTGAGGCTCTCGTCGTAGCGTATCTGTTGTGTAGGCACTGTGGACCGCTTCTCCAGCTCTTGGTACGCAGATAGAAATATCCATGAATTATTGGCCGCTCTTGTTCCCGATGAGGGCCTTGCCTCCGTCATCCTACACTAACAAAAGGGGTCAACGACTCAACAGGGCGAATGTTCCAACTTCCCCAGGGCCCCCGACTCTCAAAACCCATGCGCGCATCCCACGCGCCATCAAAATGTCCAACAGCAACTGCGGAGATCCGCAAGGCGGTTGCGGTTTTGAAAATCTCAATCGACATCGGATCCGAACCAGGACTGTGCCAACCCACAACGGATGTCATTTGACGGAGTGAGGTCATCCAAATAAGCTCTCATCCGGGCTGGCTCCCAAGCAATTTCTTTAACTTACCTAAGCTGCTAAATCCCTACCCGTCAGATGCTAGGAGAGGCCTGCTTGACCGCTCAAATAGCAACTCCACTGTGAAAAAAAGCAACAATAAAATCCGTTGTTTGGTTCTCGGAGATTTCCCATACTTTCACAAACGACACTAGTCGAAATGTCTCCTTAGCTTGACGTGAAAATGACAACTGACGGCGGCAGACAGGGTTCTGCGAAACCTGGCGGGCATTGACAGGCGTGCGATGTCGTCACACTGCATTATCAACATCAGCAAGCCGCAGTGCGATACTCCTCTTCGAATTTCGAACCCATGTTGCCAAGCTTCCCACGATAGTGTATCACCACCATGAATACCAGCAGTGAGCACCACAAAGTCTTGGCAAACTCCAGTTTTCTGATCCCACTTGGGCCAAGTTGACTTGGCATTCTACCACCAATGCCGTTCTGCGAATACTGCAAATACTCCTTTTTCCCTATTGCCTCACTCGGGCTGCCAATCTCCGCGGCCTCCTGCACAAAACCAAACGACTTTCAACATGGAACTGAGAGAAGAAATCTGGAAGACACCACATTTCTTCCAGTCTGTGTCTCACCGTCTTCTCGCCAGTACTTGGCATGGCCGAGGCTTGTCCGCGCGGGAAACAATGTCGGCGGATTTGATGAAACCAGCGACTGTCAGCTGACAGTGTGTCCTCTCAGAACTTGCTTCTGAGGGATTACTCAACAAAAAAAAAATGCCTCCTCTCGGGAAACGTGACCGACAGCCCGTTGCCACGGTTGCACTCGGTCAGTCCACATGACGAAACAATATCATTTCACTGATATTGGGCTTTCTTGATTCAGCCCTTCCCGGGGAGCACCATGTCGGATTTCAACAAAGGTTTCCAACGAGATCGTCCTCTCAATCTCAACTCAATCGCAACCCCACCTGACGCGCCCATCATTCTCATCCGTGCCACTTCGATACTACCTACCATATCATCACCCGAACTCAGGCCGCGAAAACTTCTTCGCCCGCCCCATTTCCAAGTGTTTCAAGTTCAAATTTAGGCACCATTGACCGTCGGGGGCGCCTTTCTCGGCATTATTTCATGTGAACTGTTCCTCTGCGGCTAAAAGACATTGACCATCCTTGGACATTAGCCAACTCTCAAAGGCGGCAAGATTCACACACATCTATGAGTTCTTCTTATATTACCGTACTTATGCCCTGTAACTCGTTCCCGGAAATCTTATGACAAGACAACTCCGGAACTGGAGCAATGGAGGTACGCCAAGACCGCGGACCACCGGCTTCCACTTCAAAGGAAATATTCTGCCCATTCGCTACCAACCAAATTTGCAACCAATACTCACCACCATTCTCAAGCCCTGTGTTTAATCCACTACTCTCTGGCTTCCACATGGCAGACCAACATGGTCTTGGCCCTACGGGGCTCGCCCAAAGCCCCCACCCCCCGGGGGGGGGTCCGAACTCCCAGTTGCAACGGAGGGCCGGCCACCCTTGGCGCCTTGACGGCCACGCCTTGACGGCCGACGTCGTCTTCCTCGGCCCCTTTGTCTATGATTACCGTCAAGACGTCCCCCTGTTGTCCTGTAAAGTGAATTTTTGCCACGGCAAAGTCCCTGCCAACCACCGCCGCATTGTCTCTCAGTCTCACGGGCCAAGAGGTGGCCCCTTTTTCGGCAAGGGCTCTGATTTTCATGGGATCTCGGATGGGTGCTCTCGGGAGCCCTCGCGTGCCGCTCCCGCTCGTTATTGCCCTGTTTGCCAAGCACATCCGAACAGGTTCTCCCAAGACTCCAGCCTTGGCTCCGCTAACCTCAGTGGGAAAAACAAAAGGAGGCACCGCTGCTGAGAGCTCGGCGCAGCACTGCCTCTTTCCTCCTGCAATTTGAACTTGAGGGGAACTGGACCACACTTCGCCCAGAGACTTGAACTGTTCTGAGCAATTCGGAGTGACCACCGTCAGTCACGGGGGGGGGCATCCAAGTCCCTCAATAACAGCAACGTACGTAGACGTGTTGTAATAGGGGTAAGTGAGAATTTTGTTTCCCTGGCCAAGAGGATATGTCGATGTGCCATCCGAGCCATTCGCCCAGACGGAATATTCGACACTGTCCAGTCCCTTCAGGCTGCGTTCTCGGCTTGAAGCGAGCATGCGAGCGTGATAGTAGCATCCAAAATGCCCGGTCGCGGTTCCTCGTGTTCCCACGAATGACCGCTTGGTACGCGCTGCAGATCAGGTTTTTAGCCGCCCGACGTCTCGACAACCGATAAGGGGACTTCCCTGATGTTCGCGTTTTTCTCTGCTCGCTGTTCATGTTCGAGCAGACGTGACGATTTCCCGTTGCTGCACCCCATGTTGATGGGGTTTGTGGTTTTTGGGGCTATGTTTTATACCTTGCCTTGCGTATGTCAACTCTGAAGATACAATTGACGAGAAATGAGCCGACAAGAACAAAGCAGGCACCAGTTTCGAACCGAAATCGACACCGACGGCCTACTTTTTTTTTAACGCAGATTGCACATGTTCTCGTTTTTCACACCTCGAGCCGTGCCGAAATTCTAGACCGGCATTCGATTTCCCATATCTCTCAGCTACCCCGTAGCTTTTATATGAGTTGAAGGAGGCCAGTAAGCTGGGTTTCTGAGTCGGAATCGAGACTACAAAGAGCCTCCGCGGTGGTAGGGCTGCGGATGTCCAAGGGCCCTGGGGGGGGGGGGCATCTTCGGTCATTGTTGACGCCTGCTGGATGGCTTGGATAATAAATCTGAATCGAGATTGACTTCGTTGGCGCTACGGAACGGTACTCTTGGCACCCAAAATTCTTGGAGTTGGCTGTCGATGTGCCTCGCTCTGGACCAGACTTGAAGTTCAACACCAACCTCAAGGAAGTGTCTCTTTCCGCTCTCCGAGCCTCTAGCCAGAAGAATACGCAGCTTCAGTGGGCCGTGAAGAGTTCCACTTCTCCATGGGGCTTATGCGTGTCAGATGATATCGGGATATCGCATCGCTCGGAAAGTGCGGCATCAACGGCGTCCACAACAAAAATTGGATTTTATTTGGTGCCTCACAGAGCAATCGACATATGGATCACTGCTTCTTCCTTGTCATAGTAGTGCCTCTTTGCTTTGACCACTACTGCGTTAGACACAGTCCTCTTGTTGCTTTCGGACTGCCATCTGTACCAGACTCCGAGACATATAATGTAGAATGACCGGATTCACTGATATCAACTCTTGACTTCGTAACATTTTCTGTAGTCTATTGACGTGCATCCCTGAATCTGTCCTAGCATCCTGGCGGTAACTTCTCAAAATTCCCCCAAACTTCGAGGAGGGACGCGTAGAAGTCGAACGTTTCCGGCTGCGCATCCGAACACAAATGCAACGGTCTCGTTGCATTTCTTTGCGGTGTTCCAGAGTTTATGAGCCTGAGCTTCTTCTTCTTCTCTTTGAATGTTGCCTCTGTATTCTTCGAATCCCTTGTCATATTGCGCAACCTTCAGGCTGCGACGAGTAGTCTTAACACTATCATTGTGCGCCTATCGTCCTGATCGAAGCGAGATGAGCCCCATTGACTTCGAACATCCTCCTCAAGTTGATCCACCAGCCTTAATCGCTCTTGTTCAAAACCAGCCAAACAACATGCTTGTCGTCGAGGCGAGGCTTGGGTCGTATAGTGTCTCGATAACCCCAGCAAAGACAGACCTCTCTCTTAGGAGGTTGATCCCAGTGATAATAATCATCATATTGATGAGTTATAACATCCAAAAACACCGTCTCATTCTCGCAATCGGGGACAGCGGGTGGCGAGATGGAAGACACCGGCCCGCCTCTCTTGAGCAGTCGGAGTACCAGGCCTTCAGCATCTCTTGGACAGGCCGGCCCATTCCTCTTGAGATCTCGAAGTTTCCAGCTTCCGAGTTCTGTGACGTAATGAAACGATGAGTTTCCACCTCCCCGCTGGAGACATTGCAGTGCTTCATGAGGAACCTCAAGATTGGCATATGTCCTGTCCTGGCCGCCGTGTCAAGGGCGAAGTTGTAGGGCCAGTTCCCCGGTTCCGCAAGCGAAACGTTTTCCGTGCTGATAAGCCATTGGACCAGTTCAGTGTGTTTGTTAACAATGGCAAGAAGCAGAGGCCTTGCGACTAATCGTGCAACTAAAGCAACCTGCTATTTGTATGGACAGCGTTGCGTGTCCGATTCCGGGACAAGAAGTTGTGGAAGCTCGGGCGAGAGATCAGTCAATAAGTGCATCTCCGGATCCACGCCGGCATCGACCAATAACTTCATGCACTCTATATCGCCGCGGATGCTGGCGATGAAGAGCGGCCGACTGTCCAGCATCGTAAAGCTATCCAACTGCCAGAGGACTTTTGTTGGCTTAGCCCCTGACTTGAGTAACGCGTCGACAACAGAGCAGTGGCCGGCATTGACTGCGAGCCAAAGGAGGGTGTAATCGCGAGTTGGGTCTTCGGCTAATGCTCTCAAAGATATCTCCATCCATTCTTGCACATCCAAGTTGGGGTTTCTGTCAAGATAGAAGATCGGGTCGGTCAAAACGCTGTCTCCTATCGAAAGGGGAATTGGCGGTCTGTAGCCCCACTCGCAGCAGTCCTGGCCGTCGGGTAGCTTGAGAGGGATGAAGTCGCCCTTTCGACTGGAGGCTTGGGAAAGCGTGGCAATGTAAAACAAGAAGGTCAAATAGATAAAATGCATTGCGATTTCTCTTATTGAAGTGGTACAAGTTGGCAGAATCTTGTTGATCAAGGACGGTGTCATCGTGAACATAACCACATAACCACAAAGTTGCAAAATTCGCTAATACCAGGCAGCAGCATTCGATATTTTTGTTCTGACATCCACTTGTGTCCAGATGTGGCTCTCTTGCCTTTTTGGACCAAACGACGGTCCCGGAGTGAAAACATGGTGCCGTTTGGCAGAAGAACACGTTGCCTTTGGCATTTGCAGCCGTATCGACATGCGCCATCCTCGCGTGGCCACACTTTTGGTTGAAGACAGGTGACAGAGCATGATTCTCATGAGAGAACAAGTGAGTCACTCGCTGAGTTGCAAGCATCCATACTTTTCCAGTCGGCCTTGAAACAAACCTTACGGGTCGTCTCTACCACTTATAGAATGCTGAACCTTCCTCGTACCGCTAATCTGCCTCTGGTGGCGAAGACGAAGTGATGAGACAAGTGCTCTGCTCATCAATGGATTTCACTTGGTCTTCGCTGCAGCGTGGCGGACTCAGCCCGGAACCAATCGTCGTCTGGTCCTTTCTTACCTTGCGTGTATGCGGTAGGAAGAAAGGGACTGTTCTGGCTAGAGACATATGAGCAGGCGGCCTTCGGGTTGATCCATTTTTGCCATGCATGGTATGGTGGGCAGTCCCCACTAGCCAGCCGAGCTTAACATGAAGTCAAAACTCAGCTCTACCTTGTGATACCAACATCGACCCCATAGAGTGGAGTCTGCGGAAATCTCAGAAAAAAAAGTACAAAAGCCAGGAGCAATCTCATTTTCCCCAAAGAAAATCACAAAAAGAGACCCCCCAGAAACTTTATATTATCAAGGATCAGTTTGCCAGCAGCCGCTGCATTGATTCTCTTCACTGGGGACACATACTGTGTTGAGGATTTCTCGGAAAATGATCACTTATAAGGAGCACTTCCGTGGCCAAGTGGAAGGAAAGAAGTGTCCCGGTATCATTGGAAAAGGAGAGAAAGTCCCGAGTCGAGTCATCATCTGGCTCCTTCTGTCGCGATGTTTCGAGGAATCGTGGGTGGTTCCACTCCTCAGAACGAACACAGAAGGACGGAGGTGAGCACCTCCCCTTGGGTACACGAAGTGTTGAGATGCTGTAGAGTCTTTTGACCTCCCAGCCGGCTCTTCCAGGACTGAGAAAACGGTGATGAAGAACGGTGTTTGAGAGCGGCGCCCCTTGCGGGCTTGCACTCGATCCAAGACCGAGATTCTGAGTTTTCCACAATTTCGTGAGCCTTGGACTGTCCCCAGACCTTTGACTTTCAAAGAGACTGCCAAAAATGTGAGTAATGGTCACGATAAGATGGCTATAGCGTGCGTGACACACTTTTACTACTTCGAAGCAGCAACTTTAGGGTGAGCTGCTGGGCGGGGCAATCCGTAGTCGCACCTGCACATGATCCAGGAGACGCAGCGAACGCCGCGGATTCACGATCACGACACAATACAGGTCATCTTGCCGTTGTCCCGTCCACTCCAACGCAGCATCCCGCCGCCCTCTCGGGCCCCTGTTCTCGACGGTCGCAATGATCCTGTGTGTGACCAGCAACGTCTTGACCCGGATGACGGCTCGCACGACACCATTCCAGACCGAAAGCCGTGGATCTCTGTTTCGGAATTCGGTCTGGTGGGGCCGTTGTAAGCCACTGACTGTCTCGCGCCGGCCGATCTAGCCCGGCTTTCGCCGGCGTCCGTCGAGGCCGGTTTTGTTACGCCATTCCGAAACGGAGCGGTCCAGTGCTGCATGCAACAAAAAACCAAATATAAAGGAAGACAGCTACGAACCGAACTCAAGTTGTAGTGCTCTTGAAATTGATTCTAATTTTCTCATTCGCTCCCTACGCGGAAATTCCCAAGCCCTTGGCCATGCCAAACAATATCTCATACAATGCCCACGCACCAGGGTCAGGCAGCTCCTGCCCCGCGGCATCTCCTACATAAGTGGCACGGCCAAACCTAGCCTTCAGATACCTTGTGGCCTCTGCCTTCTCAGCAGCGACCTTGACAGCAGTGGCAAAGTCGCCAGTCTGGGCAAAGCTGTCCGTGAAGGGAAGGAGGACGTCCATGACAGTACGATCGCCTTCCTTTGCCGGGGTGTGGGACTTCAACGACTCAACAGCCGTCGCCAGAGACCTCGCGTACAGAGAGGCGGAGGGTGGTGCAGCAGCAGCCGCCGCCGCAGCATCGCCCTGAACGTTGGCCCGGAGCGATGAAGAGAAAGCGGACAGGAGAATTCCGAAGATGGCGCCCAGAGTACCTCCCATATCGTCCACGGCCGCGATGGTCGACTCGAGGAAAGCGGGCACCGAACCGCTCTTCGCAACGCCGTTGTCCAGGTTGCGGAGCAGCGACTCGCAGAGACCCTTGACGGCCTCTCCGCAGTCACCGTCACCCATGACCATGTCCCATTCCGTCAACTTCGGCTCGGCAGCAATGGCGCTCTCGCAACCTGACCTGACTGACTTCTCCAGCAGTGCCGGGTCGACCTTGATCTGGATGTCGGACTTGGGGTTTGTGGCCGATTTCGAGTCGACGCCGTTGACGTCGACGTTTGTCTTGGCGTTGGCGGTATGGCGGATGATATTGGGCCATGAGACGGCGGTCGTCTGACGGTCGAGGAGGTTCAGCAGCTCGGCGGCTGACGCGCTCGACTGTCTTGCTGCGGCTGAGATGTTGACCAGGGAGATTGAGAACCCGGGAGCGTTGAGTGACGTCTCGAAGGTGCCGGACAGCGTGCGGCATGGCTTGATGTTCCATGTCGACGCCAGTTGTGTTTGCACCTCGTCTGTCAAAGCACCCGACTCCAAGACGGAAAGGCCTCCGTAGTTGTTCATCAGCAGTGCGACCTCGTCGCCGGCCTCGAATTTGACAAAGGCTCTCTCGGGGTCGTTCGGATCGCACACCAGCTTCAGCATCTTATCGACCAGATCCTTGACCGACGGGAAAGGGGTCAACAGCTGCTGTGCGGGCTCGTTGTGAATGCCGGCACCAAGGGCGCAGGCATCTGCGGAAAGAGACTGAAACTGTCTGCCAGGTACGTGGCAATGATCCAGAGCAGAGCCTATTGAGACTGTCTGGTCGTTGACTGCTCTACCAATGTCCACGCAACGCTCGAAGGGGTACTTCTCCGCGGCGGCAGCAGAAAGAATCTTCATGGCTGTGACATGATCAGCGACAGGCTTCTTCATTCGAGCTCGTCAATGACTTACTGAAAATGTGCCCAGGCATTCCTCTCCTTCCCAGCCTGCTGCTTCTACTCCTGCCGATCGAAACGTCATCTGTGGCGGGGAGAACAACAACATTGTTGGACAGACCAGAAGCCTTGGCCCTCTCGGCCGCAAGACCAAAGTGCAGACGGTCACCAGTGTAGTTTGTGATCAGAAGAATAGTACCGGCTGTCGAGGGGGCTAGTCTCATGGCCTCCAGAACCTGCTTCGTGCTGGGCGAAGCAAAGATATCACCGCAAGCGACGGCGGAGAGGAGGCCCTCGCCGACGAATCCGCTCCACGCCGGCTCGTGTCCGGAGCCACCTCCGCCGATGATGCTGACAGTCGAGGGGTCATTTTGAGAGTTTGCGACGACGCGCTCGGCTTCGTTGAGGACGAGGTGGGGGTTTGCCGAGACGAGAGCACGGAGCGCTCTCGGAACAAGCGTGTTCGCCGCCGTATCGGGGAAGTAATGCTTTGTCGCCGACATGATTACGGGGGGTCCTGGGGGCATAGCTGGGTCACAATCTACGAAAGGGCCTGGTTGGTAAGGTTTGGCCGCGACACCTGGATATAAGGAGAGATGTCGCGCGCGCGGATATCAAAGTGCGCATCGTCGTCGTCGTCGCGAGGTCTCGATCGCACTGCGGTACACGATCTCCAATCGAAGAAAGTCGCCGATTCCCACGCGCCTCGAGCCCATGGCATTCTCTCCATTCCATTGTCATCGTCTTTGCGACGTCGCGTCTGCTTTCCAAGCCACGATTCGCGGGTAATGATAAGCGAGAGTCAGTTTACGGCCGCGAGACGCGGGCTGTTGGTGATGTCAAAAAGGAGAAGAGGGAGGGAGAGTAGAGGAAAAGATGGGCTTCCGAGGCGCGGTCACCATGATCCTTGTCCCCGCATGGGACTCCCAAGTTTTCTTTCTGTCTTTCTCTTGGGGTCCGGGGTGGTTCGTTTTCTTCCCCGCGCGCAGTTCCGATCAAGGCCCTAGTAGAGAATCCGCAATTGACTGACACCCCTCACCAAACTCGGGCTCGTGAAGAACGTCGGTCAAGCTCCGCTTGTCACCCACACGGAAATAACCGCCACGAATTCTCGATTCTCAATTTTTTTTTCTTTTTTTTTTCTCTATTCTTTTGCTCCAGGTCACAAGTCACGAAGGACCCCGCTCCCCAGACTCCGAGTCCCTCCCAACCCCAGCTCCAGACCAGACTTTACGGAGACTGAAACCGTAGATCCCCAAAGTCTCGTTCAGTGACCCTCGTTTGAATCCATCCATTGGGACTATTGGGACTTTGGGAGACCGCGTCTCGCAGTCTTTATGCCGGCCACCTGCAGGTACTGTTAGCCTGTAAGGGTCCTCTCACACTCTCTCTCTGTGTCCCTTACGTTGGCAGACACCAAGTGGCCCTTCCTAAGCTGCCTCCCTGGCCTGCCATGACCCCATGGACGGAAGACGGGATGCAGCCTTCGCTCCAAAGAAGCGCATCAGAAAGCCCCGGGGCCGCGGCTTGCGCACCAAGACCGGCTGGTAAAGTTGATCCCCCTCCCCCATATCTCACAAGTCTCCACCTACACCGGGCCCTCGATCCGTGAACCCAAGACAACTGACATCCGACCTGCAGCTTGACCTGCCGCGAGCGGCACAAGAAATGCGACGAGAAACAGCCGGTATGTGGCCCATGCAGCATCTCCTCTCGTCACTGCGTCTTTCCCCAAATCGCGCAGGATGGCGGCGGCGGCAGGCAAGCGAGTCGGCCCCTCTCCGTCTCCGTCGCCGAGCCCCCGCGGACGCGTTACCGGCGCGTCACAGAGGCCCAATCTCGCGCAGATGACGCAACACGTAACTCCGCGGCGGCGGTGGTGACCGAGTCGACGACACCCGTGTCCCTCGTCACGGTCACGCAGGCCGTCTCTGCCACTGCTGCCGCGCCTCCGGTTCCTCAGCCGGCAGGCGACTTCAACCCACGGACCCAGCCGCCGCCGTTCGCCAGTCAGCCACCCGCTTCGGCGGGGCTGACTCTCGGCCATGTGTACAGCTACTCCCCCGAGACTGTCGCATCCGAGCTGTGGACCACCGACTTGGCCTCGACCCGATGGCTCGGTCTGTTGGCTACAGACGCGGCCCAGGCTGACAGCGGCTTCTCGCTCGCCCCCAGTCCTGCTCCCGAAGATGAGGAGCAGAGACGTGCAACCGCGTTACACGGCCCACCGGATGCGAGGAATCTCTCGTCTCGGCTCCACGAGGTCTCGAACCCGGAACGCAAGACTTGGCAGGCCGATCGGAACATCGCGTTGACTAACCGCGAAGCTCTTCTCTTTCGGCATTTCACGGAGCGAGCGTCGCGTTGGCTCGATTTCCTCGATCCTCTCCAGCATTTCTCCACCTATGCAGTCCGCTTAGCCCTGCGGAATGCAGGTCTCATGAAGGCCATCTTGGCTCTGTCGGCCAAGCATCTTTCCAAGCTGGAAGGGGGGCTTCCGGGTTTGGCTCCCGCCGACGCGAGTCCTGCTGACGACTCCGGCGGCGAGTGGATTCGGTACTACTACGAAACCCTGCGCTATGTGCAGGAAGCTCTGGCTTACACCAGCTACACCAACTCGGAAGAGCTAAACGCCACGGCCATAGTCATCTCAGCCTACGAGATGCTCGACGAGTCCGACGGCAGGGGAAACTGGCAAAGACATCTCAAGGGCGTTTTCTGGATCCAGCGGTCGCAAGACGTCAACGGCTGCTCCGGTGGCCTCCGTCAAGCAGTCTGGTGGGCGTGGTTGAGGCAGGACTTCTGGGCCGCCTTCCGCGAGAAGAGACGCTGTCTCAGCTTCTGGGCCCCGTACAAAGAGTATCATGAACTTGACCGGCATGAGCTGGCCCATCAAGCCATCTACCTCCTCTCCCAAGCCGTGAATTTCTGCGCCGATTCCCGGCTGGCCGAGGCGTCATCACCCATACCCGATGCCTCAGCCACCGCCAACAGGCTACGTGCTGGTAACGAGCTGCTGGTGAACTTGGAGCGCTGGAGATCGTATCTCGGCCACGAGTTCAAGCCCCTTCCAACCCCAACGGACTCTTCAGAAGTGTTCGCCCCTCTGTGGGTTCACCCACCTCAGTTCGGCGTTGCTCTGCAGGCCTACTGCTTCGCGCGAATACTCGTCCTCCTCCACAGCTCGATGCCATCGGGCTTCAACGGGTTCTTGAAGATGCAGAGATCACTGTCGGAGGCTGTTGACATGATCTGCGGCATAGCTACGGAGCTTAAAGATGAGGGCTGCCAAGTTCTCTCGGCGCAGTGCTTATACGGTGCTGGCCTCTGCGTCCAGGAACCCGCGAAGCGGGAGAAGATCCTCTCCCTGATGGAACAAAGCGAGGAGAGAGTCGGGTGGACGCCCATATCTACCTGGCGAGACGACCTGAGACAAGCGTGGGCAGATGCTGACATCAAGAGTCCAGACGCCACCCGCTGACGATTTTCAACGCATGTATCAACATATACCCACGTCTATTTTCTTTGGTATCATCATCGTCGTCGTCTTGGTGTGTTTCAAAAAAAAAAAAAAAAAGGAAGCAATTAACGGTCAAAAAAAGTCCGGCTGATTAGGCCTTTCCAGCAGATTTGCAAACATCCATCTGCCACTCCATCAACTTTTGAGCCTCCTTGACACCCTGCTCGAGCAACGTCGTAAGACCCATGGTCGCGGCGTTCTTCTTCAAGTGAATGAGGTAGTCGTCCAGAACCAGCTTGTTGACGTTGACCTTCGAAACCCCGCCGCTGATGCACTTCTGCATAATGTCCTCGGGGAAGTCGTTCGTTCCGTGGAGAACGATTTGTACTCTACCTGCAGCCTTGGCCCGAATCTTCTCTAGCCTGTATCACCAAGTCAGTCACCCATTGAGCCAGCCAAGCACAGCTACCGACGGGGGAAAAAAAAAGAAAGAGAAAGAGAGCAGACCTGTCAAACTCCAAAACCGGTCCCCTGGCACCGTACTCGCCATGGACGTTTCCGAAAGCAGGCGCCAAGAAGTCGATACCCGTCGCAACAAAGTCTTCGACCTGCTCCTCCGTCGTCAGAGCACCCTCCAGGTCCGCCGTGTCCGCGATGCCGTCCTCGCCGCCCTCGATGCGTCCCGGCTCGGCCTCGGTCGCGATGCCCCTCGCGTGGCAGTACGCCGCGAGCGCCTTCGTCTTGGCCAGGTTCTCCTCCGTCTCGTAGTGGCTCATGTCGACCATGATGGAGTCGAACGGCAGGTTGTCCGCGGCGTGGCGGATCATGGCCTCGTCCTGCGCGTGGTCGAGGTGGACGGCGACGGGCACCGAGGCCGCCCTGGCGGCGAGCGCGGCCGCGTGCACGAGGAGGCCGTCGGAGAAGGTGATGGCCCAGGGGAAGACCTGGATGATGAGCGGGCTGCGCTTCGCCTCGGCGGCGCGGACGAAGGAGAGTATGTTCTCGAGGTTGTACGCGATGGGCGCGACGACGCCGTACCGGCCCTCCTCGGCGGCCTTGAGGATCTGGTACGTCTTATTCTTTGTCGGGTCCCACGCCATCGTGGATGTTCTCTGAAGCGTCTGATACCAAAAGGTCGTGATGTTTCTGTTCGGGCTCTTGGTGGTTGGCTTGTAAAGCAATGAGCAGGTTGACGATGGTACCTTCAGATAGAGTAAGTCGGGCTTCAACTGGTGGTTTCTGATACTGGCGGTTCTCTGGACTTTCACATTAAATTTGATCTCGACACTCAATCGAAAGATTTCCGGAAGCTCCTCCATCTGACCCCGCGACGAAATTCCACCCCGCGTAGCGTCTCCCAGTCGTCATGGTCCATGGATGTGGCTTGCAATGGTGAAGCTGAATCGCGGGGTTTGGGCCGGGAAGGGAGGGAGGGGGGGGAGGGGGACACGACACGAGGTCAACAACTCACGCCCGCCCCACCCGGCCGCGATACGCGGACTGAGCATCCCTATCCCTGTCCCGTCATGGTGGGTAGCATCGAGCATCGCGCAGGTTGAACGGAGCTTCGTGACGAGCATCGTGCATGTGTGAGAGTAGAGTTGGATGGATGGTCGCGCGCGTATGCACTCCCTCAAGATGAAATCGCATAGAAAAAGCCCATGAACAAGAGAGCCGAGGATGAACTCTCCAGCATCCAAACGATACCGGGGAAAAAGCACCCGTCATTCCTTTCGCCCTCACCATTCCTAAAGAACCAATTACGCTCGTGTAAAAAAAAAAAAATAAGACCCTGTCACGATGGCTGGTCTGCGTATTGCTCTCGGCGGCGACGAAGCCGGCTTCAGCTACAAGGCAGCTATCATTAAGGACCTGGAGAAGGATCCCCGCGTCGCCTCCGTCGTCGACGTCGGTCCCTCCTCCGAGTCGGACGAGACGGCCTACTCGACCTACGCCATCGCCGCCGCCGAGAAGGTCGCCAGCGGCGAGGTCGACCGCGCCGTCCTCGTCTGCGGCACCGGCCTCGGCGTCGCCATCTCCGCGAACAAGGTGCCCGGCGTCCGTGCCGTGACCGCCCACGACGGCTTCTCCGTCGAGAGGGCGGTCAAGAGCAACAACGCCCAGGTCCTGTGCCTGGGACAGCGTGTCATCGGTATCGAACTCGCCAGGAGGCTGGTCGCCGAGTGGTTGGGTTACGAATTCGACCCCGTGAGTGTAGCACCTGCTGGTCTGAAGGGGGGGCCCAAATGAATAACATACTAACAACGAGTGAAGAACTCGGCTTCCGCTGCCAAGGTCAAGGTTATTGATGATTATGATGCGAAGACGAGGGTTTCTGCTGCGGCATAGGTCTGCATGTAACGTAGAGGTCCCATGTATGAGTAACGAAAAGCATCTCCAATAATCAACCAAGGTTATCTTGATGAATTTCGTGGTTTCCCATGAGCAAATCTTGTGACGAAGACTAGCCACAACAACAGGCGATATGAAGCGCTAGCAAAACAAAAACCGTTCTCAAAAATGATGACTGGAAATAGAGACTTGGAACACAAACTTCACACTTCTCTCACGAGAGTGGAAACATTGGTCACGTTCGGATTTGAACTCCGTCCCGCTAAAGATCAGCACCTCATTGGATTTCTCAAATTGGCAAGGCCGAATGTGTCAGGGACATATACGAGTTCTTATCGACCAATTCCGAAAAAGAAAAAGAAAAGAAAAACCCCCCCATTAAGCAGACGGTCAGACTTTTCATAACATACGTGATGGCTACATCGTCGTTTACGAGCTCCGTTCGGCATGAGCATGGCAGGGATTGCAGTCATGTGAGACTAGATACCTAGTTGTCATTTTCCTGGAAGAGGTAATGCCAGCCACCAGGAACGCCAAAGTTGAAAGCAGGGTCCTCCGAAGACGTCTAGCAAGCGAGAGAAGAACCATAGCATCCACCTGCGTTGGCTTTCAGGAGCACTCTAAAAACAACCCCGGCCTAGCTGTAGAATAGGGTCATCGAGCCACACCAGCACAGAAGGGGTCATGCAGTCGTGAACGAGGTCAGAGACGGCGAGACCATTCCTACCAAGGCTATCAACGCGGCAGATCGCTCTGAACTCACCCTATGGTGTGCCAAGGAGAGAGATGGTTTGTGTCATCACGACCAATACATAATGTCTTATGCAGACTCCTCAGAGTCAAGACACGGAATGGCCGCCGAGAGTGCGGAGAAGACGCAACTGTCCCCTGCTGGTTCCTGCAGATATACCGTTGCCATGGACATGGGAATCGTATGAAGCATTGAGAACGTATCATTGATGGCAGGGGCTGGCACACGTGACACTCGCCTCATCTTGTCAGATTCATCGTCAGGAGTAGACTTATTTCTCATGCGGAACCTGTCCTGAGATTGTCGAAAGCGCAGCTACTTGAGAACTCTCAGATCAACTTCATCGAAGCAAGCCCGTTGAGGTCCATATGGATTAGAGATGTTCAGAAGTAGTAAGCCGTGACCTGAGTTCAAGACTTACCCCACCTGCCCGTGGTTAAAACGAAACCTTCTTTGATATTGCCCGTTCTTTATTACACATCAAAGCTGTTGCCAAGATGTCTTTATCCATTGTATCAGGATTCGCTCGTTTGCTGTCTTACGTGGCGTCATGTCCATCAGCGCGCCTCGAGATTTTCAATAAATCCGTCACGACTCAACGACAAAATTTCTCAATTCTGTCATTTGTATCGATGACACAGGAGTTTACGGAGCAGTGCATTCGAAATCATGATCAACTCTCATTGTCATCAAAAGTGTAAAATTTTGTGATAGTCCAGATGGCTGCTCAAATCAAAATACTGTGAATTCGCGAAAAGCCTTCACACGCTAAGCTCTTCACAGACCGTAATCACTAATGCGAGGAGTCCGGGGCCAAAATGTGAAGTTTAAACGAAAAAATGTCATTGAGTCTATTCAACATTGCTGTCATGTCTACCTTCATTACTTTTGCCGTCCCAAAGCCCAAAAGTGGTATCATATGTCCTTTTTACCAAGCGCCAACAATACCCGCAATCGGGATATCAATACCAGTCGTGTAAGTCGCAGTCTCGCTGAGCAGGTACACGTACGCACCGCCCAGCTCCTGGGGCAGGGCGAGGCGGGGCATACCGCCGTAGTACTTCATCTTGGTGTTCCAGTCGGGAGAGGTCTCGACGTAGTAGGTCAGGGCAGTCTTGACGAAGCCAGGAGAGATGGAGTTGACACGGATACCGTGCTGAGCCCACTCCATGGCCAGGGTGTGTGTCATATTGCGGATGGCACCCTTGGTAGCACCGTAGGGAGCAGAGGGTGCAGCCTATCCGACAATGCCATCAGTCTGATGAATCCTCTCCTTATAAGAAGTGGGGTTTACTCACGCGGTTGGGTCTGTAAGAGGTCATGGAGGCAGTGAAGACGATGCTGCCCTTGCAGCCGAGTCTGATGAACGTCCTCGCGGCAGCAGTGGCACAGTTCCAGGAGCCGGTGACGTTAAGCTTGAAAAGGAAGTCGAACTGCTCAGGGGTGAAATCCAAAGCGGGCTGGTGCTTAGTGGCACCGGCGTTGGCGACCATGCCGTCGAAACGGCCCTTGGCATCGACAATGGCGTTGATGGCGCTCTCGACGCTCTTGTAGTCGGTGACATCGGCCTTCTGGAAGTCGAGCTTGCCAGGGAAGCGCTTGCTCAGAGCAGCGAAGTCGTCACCGGGGGACGAGATGTCCAAGCTGTAGACGGCGGCGGCATCGTTGACGAGGCAGACCTCGGCGATACCCAGACCGATTCCCTGGTTGGCACCAGAGACTTTCCGGACTGTCAGTGGACTGAACTGTGCCACGTCATCTCAAAGGTTGTAAACTCACTGGCGATGACCTTGTCCTTCAGAGAGATCTTGAAGTCGTGGCCCTCCTGGGGAAGGGTTGAGAGGTACTGAGGGGCCTCGCCGTTGCCGTTCTGAGCCATCTTGTATGAATTAGGTGTCTTATTCAACTAAGCGTAGGAATACTGCTAAATGCTGCATGCAAGTCAATCAGACTAAGTCTTGGTATAGTAGTCTGAAGGGGGGGGGGGGATCGTCTGTATAAAACGAGACTGGTTTTTGGGATGTAGCTGTGGCTTCAGCATCACGGGAAGCCTTTCCGCGTCTTAAGTATGTATGCGGTCGGGGGTTCCTGGAAACGGCCGCAAACCGCAGTCGGCGGGAACACCGTGGGGCCGCTGCATGATCGTGGTCCCGAAGCCATGATGCCGCGACGCGCGATGCAGACGTGCGGGCTGACCTCTGTCTTCCTGCAGTGTGTTAATTACTGCCCTTGAACTCCATAGTTGCTGCTGATGACGCGCTTCCGCATTGAGATGTAGTGGTCAGCTGAGGGTGCGGTGCTACCTAGTTACTTGTTCTCTAACGTTTGCCCACCATTGCCACCAAGCGACATCCATGTCGACGGGAAAGAATGGCCCGCGAGCCGTGGCTTCCAACTCCAACGTCACCACTTAGCCGCGCCAGAGTTGCACGAGACGCGGCTCACCGTTCCCTCTTCCGCAACTCATACGCTTTCAACCTAGCGCAACCCTTCAACTTTTCTTTTCTCAACCAACTAACTCCACGAACAAAAATGACTCTCGCTTCAGCTCCGTATTTCCCATCGTCCCCCGAGACGCGGCTTTTGCATACCTCGACCCGAAAACTTGCGAGGCGCTACGAGATGCTACGCCCGGCACGAATCCCCGGACCCCTTACCCCGCAGCATTCCGGAAGTTCATCTCAACCCCAGTTTCCCCCAGACTGGGGATTTTCGGGAGAAGATCTACCAATTGCACAAGCCTGCACACACCGAGTGAACGAGTCGGAAGTGGATGGCACGATCAACGCGCATAACTCAGGCACAACAAGGCGGCCTCCATTTTAATGAATGCGTGTGTAAGCACGAGCACAGAGAGTGAGAGAGCGCGCGAGAGAGAGAGAGAGAGAGGAGACGTGCAATCATCTTTTTGTGACCAAGGCAGCATTCCTCGTCTTTACGACCGCTCCTTGTATCCGGGGCACACCGTACGTAATACTACTCCTCGGCCGGCCGAAGGACATTTCGACCAGACACACGTCTACTTAAGAACTCTTGAGTTGCCAATTGAGTTGGCTCTTGCTTTTCTATTCCCTGCAACTTCGTTGACCATTCCTTCTTTTTCTTGTTGGCTTTGTTGTTTGATTTCTTCCTCTGACAACTTCGAAAACATCCGGCAGCCCCCAAGGCTGGTTTGACGTTGCACCTTGGCCGACTCTTCTTTCCATCACGCTGCAATCATGGAAAAGAACGAAATGTCTACCGACCAGCTTGAACATGCTATCGGCAAGGACTTGGACCTCCCGGTCGACGACTATGTCCCGGGAAGCGACGAGGAGAAGAAGCTTGTCAGGAAGATCGACATGGTGAGAAGTGTGAATCCTCCAGGCATCGCCACGCGCTGACTTTTACCCAACAGTATCTCCTTCCTCTGATGTGGATTATGTACCTCTTGTCGTACATGGACCGAACCAAGTAAGTTGGATCGCAGACTCTTCAATGCCAGGTGATGTGCAGCTGTAGCTGACCCCCTTTTCCCTGACAACAGCATTGGAAATGCCAAGATCGCCGGCATGGACAAAGACCTTGGTCTCGACTCGAACAAATACTCGATCGCCCTCATCGTCTTCTTCATCGGATACGTCATCTTCGAAGTCCCATCCAACATGCTCCTCACTCGTACGCGCCCCAGTCTCTATCTTCCCGGCATCATGGCGGCGTGGGGCGCAGTCACCATTGGCATGGCCTTTTGCCCGACATACGGGGCTCTTGTTGGTTTCCGTGCTCTGTAAGTCTACCACCCTGCAAAAGTTACCAAAAATCAACATGCTAACGAGTTACTTCGATACGCACAGCATGGGATGCTTGGAATCAGGTTTTGCTCCCGGTATCCTCCTTCTCCTGTCCTCGTGGTACAAAAAGGAGGAACAGAGCAAGCGTTTCGCCGTCTACATCTCCGCCGCCATTCTCAGTGGTGCCTTTGGTGGCCTCCTCGCCGGAGCCATTACCGGCGATCTCCACGATGTTCATGGCATCGCCGGATGGCGTTGGCTGTTCGTAGTTGAAGGCGCTGCCACCGTCGGTGCTGCTTGCGTGGCCTTCTTCATCC
The DNA here is from genome assembly GCA_037178605.1 of Colletotrichum euphorbiae. Lineage (NCBI taxonomy): Eukaryota > Fungi > Ascomycota > Sordariomycetes > Glomerellales > Glomerellaceae > Colletotrichum > Colletotrichum euphorbiae. The sequence continues at coordinate 5,579 of JAXCEF010000505.1, read as the reverse complement.
TACCCGACTTCCCTGCGACCACATCGAAGCTCAAGTTCAACGACAAGGAGCGGGCGTTGGCCATTCGGAGACTCCAAAGCGACGAGCAGGCCATGCGTGGTGAGGAGGAGCCCAAGCTCGGCCACTGGGCTGCCTTGAAGCTTGCCATGGTGAACTGGAGGACTTGGCTTTTTGTCGTCGGCTACATGGTGAGCCCGACAACAAGGAACCTGTTCCGCCAGGATCGTAATAACTAACGCGTCGCGGCACAGGCCATCGTCGGTTCCTCCACCCTGTCCTACTTCTACCCTACCCTCGTCAGCGGTCTCGGCTATGCATCGACGCAGGCTCAGTACATGACTGTGCCCATCTTCGCCGTGGCATTCGTCATCACCGCCATCGTCGGCTACGTGGCCGACAAGAAGAGCCACCTGCGCGGCCTGATCCTCACCGTCATGATGAGCGTCGCGATGATCTGCTCCGTCATCATCTGTGCCGTCTACGACTTCAAGGCCCGCTACGCCCTTCTCGTCGTCATGGCTTCCGGTCTCTGGGCTTCGAACGCCCTTGCCCTGTCATACGCCTCCGTCAGCTTCGGCGACATGTCCAACGAGACAAAGGCCGTCGCGCTTGCCTTTGTCAACGCCATGGGCAACCTCGCCCAGATCTACGGCGCTTACCTCTTCCCTTCCAGCGATGCTCCCAAGTACCTCATGGGTTTCGGCGTCATCAGCGCCATGTGCTTCACGGGTGTGGCTTCTTACCTTGCCCTTCACATCTTCCTAAGGAGGTCGCGCTCTTGAGCGAGGAATAGACGTTTAGACGTGAGGTGAAGTTCAAAGGAGGAGGAACGAGACCGGATGATGTAAATATCGGCGTCTTCGTTGTGATTATTAAGGTTGATACCCATGGTTATTTGAGCCGACATCGCCGGCTGAATCGATTCCTGCTTGACGCAACCATCGTAATTTCGTGAACGAATCTGGCTTATTCTGCTCCAACACTTCTGTTATGATCTTTACATTGTCTGGGTGTTCGCAGCGTAACACTGGGGGTTTGGCGATGACAATAACAGCAATATAAACAGACGAAGGCATCATCGGCCTATTACAAGAAAATGCCATCACGATTCACACCAAAACAGCTGTTGCCCAAAGTCAAGCAAGCAACAACCAACAGCAGCGAGTTTGTTAAATAGGCCCGTGCACTCTTCTTTTATACTTCAGCTGCTTGTGGCGTTTCTGATGCTCAAAATTGGCCGACTCTCTTCTTCACAGCCTTCGGACTTCGTTAATCGAGGCGCTGCATGTTGCTCTTTCCACGAGACACTCCATTCGTACCGTCAGTTCGGATTCCGCTCGCACAGTCACTTGTCATCTTCCGAATTACCAAAAAAAAAAAAAACCTTTAAAAAAAAACACCTCAGCAAGCACAACGGGCCGACGACTCCTTTCCAGGCCAATGGCATTGCTGTCGGTAACCTCAAGCACGACAGCCAGGCTCAGGCCGACAAGAGCAGGCAAGCCGAGAATACGCCTACAAAGAAGCCGTCAAAACGAATCGCGAAGAAGAAACCAAGCGCCGGGACGAGAACGTCGCCACGATCCCGACTTGTGCCGAAGCTCAAGATCACGCCACCCACGCCAGAGAGGAGGCAGACCAGAGTCCTTGCCAGGTTGGCCTCGAGTATCTTCGTCCCTCCGGAGCGTCGTTGGGGGGCGTTCAACGTCAACGTTGCGCTGTTCTACGCAAAGACGCAGTTGCTCGGCCATCTCGAGCCAAAAGACGGAGCCCACAGCGAGATGACCGAGTGCTCTGGGTGCGTCATTCACGATGACTCCGTCATGAAGGCCTTCTTCGTAGAGGTGAAGTTGCTGGGTGATCTAGCTATGGCCCAACAGAGAACTTCGCCACGCCTACATCGCGAATGAGAGACGGCGGCGCTGCGGGCCGGAGTGTTGCGTGAATGCCAAGGCTTGACTTGCTCAAGCGAGAAACTGAGGTTAGTCTCTCTTTCCGAAACTAAGGATGGCATCAGGTGTACTTACTGATTACTCAGGAAGTCGGGGATCGTCTGTGGTTGCGCCTGGTTTTTCTTTTTTGAGTTATATCAAACAGGTCTAGCGAGGTAAGAATGCAGCCAGTCGCCCATGCATACTGCGACTTGTATAGCACTTGAAACAATCCAAGAACTTGCATAGAACGAGGACAGATCCTGATTCGAAATCTTATCTCACATGAACATTTGTTGTCCTGATGGATGTCCATCTTTGTGATCACTGGCTGGCAGAACACTTGCCTCTTCCGAACGCGTGGCCATTTTCCGATATCAGTCTTCAAATCTACCTGAACTGCAAGACGTTTGGGTAGTCGTCGCCATTTCTTTCAAAGCACCGCACCGAGACATCGCATCAGAGCCGCCAGAGACGAGCGTGCATATTCCATGAAGTAGCAGAGTTACGTGTCAATTATGTGAGGTCTTCTCACATGGATAGACGTGTAGGTGTGGGCGCCAACTCAGTTTACGATGATAGCAGATATAGGTCTTTGGTGTCTCAGCAAATGCCCGTCATGACGCAAGTGCATCGAGTCAAAGGATTTCACAGTCTCAACTCAAGTAGGATGCCCCGTTCCATCGAGACTTGAGCGACTGCAAAGTCCGTTTCATGTGCCGCTCATTCCAATGACCTTGGCTTCTCCTACTCAGGCAACATCGATCGTCCTCCTCACCGCCCCCGGCAACCTTTCCGCCGCAAGGTTCTCAAACCTCAGCAACCCAATCCGCTCAAACTCTTCAACTCTGCCAGCGCCGTTCAATCTGCCCGTCCGCTCGACAACAAGCCCGACCGTATCCGAGACGTACTCACTCTCCCGCACAGAACCGATGAAGAAACATGACAGGAGCTTGTTCTCGTCATAGGCCGTCGGCATATGGTCCAAGCCCACGGTCTCGACAAACGACGAAGTCCTATAAATAGCGCTGCCTTCCTTGCGAGAGTCCCTCGGCCTCAAGCCCCACTGGCCCAAGGACATTTCGCAGAACGTGCCACTCATCCTCAGAACGTGTCCAAGGTGCGCCTCTTTGCCGGCCTTGGAGGGGTCTCGCCAGATGTCCACCACTACCATACTCTCCACCCATGTCCCGTCGAGGCCCTCGAAGCTGACGCCCAAGTCAACAGACGGCCACGCCCAAGACGGACAGTTACGATCGCCGCATACTGCTCTCGACCTGGTAGGCGAAAGAGCCGTCCAGGAAAGACTACGCCCAAACGTCGTCTCGCGCCTCCAATGCCCCGCCACGTTCCTCGCCCCCGTCATCCGGCCCAGCTTCTCCGTGACGGACGACAGAGCCACCAACCTATCCGAGTAGTTCGTAAACTGGCAAGCGCTGTACCTCTCAACCAGGCCCATCCACGCAGGGCCCAATATCAACTCCGCGTCCTCCGCCGACAACCCCAAAGCAGCGTCATCACGAAACTTCCGGGCCAAATTCCTCAACCCCGCCCCGAGCAAATCCCATTCACCGATAACGCTCCGCCACGACTGCGTATACGACACGCCATGCGTCTTGGCCCTCGGGATGAAACCCAAATTCTTCTCGGGGTCGTGCTCACCGGCACGGAGCTCATTACACTCCCAAAAGAGCGCGTCCCTCGAGAAATACAGCATCCGCCGCGACAGCGCACGCTCCTGCACGCACCAGCCCCTCGAAAGCAGATGCGACTCTTCCATGGCAGTTTCGACAGGCGGGCCGCGCAGCCCGACAAGCCGCATCTGCGTCCGCTTCCCCAGGAAGACGTCGTCCAAGTCGACGGTCACATCCTGCGCAGGACCAAACCGCAGCGCAGGCCGATCAGCGAGCATCCCGTCGGCACAATCGCGCGAGCTGCTAGCTGCGAGCGTGCACATTGCGTTCTCGTAGTACTGGCCCATCCTCGTCGCTTCAACGGGCCAGTCGGACGTCGAATCACCGGCGTGCCTTGCCTGGACGATGCACAGGGCGTCGACCCAGAGGTACCGGATGCCAAGTCTGCGGGTGACGACGGCAGCGTCCCGGATCGTCTGCGGGAGTTTGGTCCAGGGGATCGAGGAGAGCTGTTGGGCTAGGTTGGTGCTCGTGGTTTTGTAGTTCGCGCCGGATGTGCCCCAGCAGTAGCTCAACGTCACGTAGTCGCCCCGTCGGTCGCCTCCTTCCACCAACCGAATGTTGAACGGCACGCCGTCTGCGTGTTCGTGGTCCTGGCCTCCTCTCTGCGTCGGCCTCACGTCGATGACATGCGTAGGCAGAGGAGGAAAGCGTCCGTCGACATTCCGACGTCCTGCAGGGACAGGAAGTCGACAGGACTCGTGGCCGTCTTTGCAAGTTCGCAACCACCCCTGAATGATTCTGATAACAGACTCGAAGTGCGCATCTTCCTTGAAATTTGCTTCAACAACAGCCGCACCGCGTTAGCAAGAAGGCCAAAAATGGATTCTTCACAAGAACCTTTAAAAACCCCCATCAGAATTTGTCGTAAGCGAAATCACCCACGTATTATCCGCCCCGCAGCCTCCTCGGAAGGAGGCGTCGACAAACTCGCATCACACCACCCCGTCTCGGGCAAGACGATCCGAAACTTGATGGCGCTCTGCGAGAAGTCCAGGTCCGAGAGCTGCCAACACACCTGCACCGGGTGGACGCAGCCCTCGAGGGCTTCGAGGCTCGTCAGGCTGTAGACGATCTCCCGCCGGACGACGCGGCACAGGTTGCAGCCCGCGGCCGCCGACGCCTCCAGGTGCGCGTAGCTGGGGAAGAGGTCGACCCAGTCGCCGTACCCGGGCGTCTGCGCCTTGGCGAGGGAGTAGGCTTCCGCGATGGCGCGACGGCACGTGCCGCAGTCGTCGCCGCTGATGGCGATGGACATGGCTCTTGTGGACTTTTGCGATCAGGCATTGTTGCGGTGGATGAGAGAGCTCTCTGCTTCACAATCCGCAGGTTGGTTTGCGAGACTGGCGGGGCAGCCAATCAGAGTTGTAAGCGACGGGCTTCATCACCTGCAGGCTGCAGCAAGCGTCGCGTCCTTCTGTGAGCAGGCCATACGGTATACCTACACCACTTCTTGAGTCCTCCCTCCACCCATCGCGAGTTACCTTAGGTATGCAAGATGCCAATCTCGATTAATAAACCAAGACTGTACCGTCTGGGGTGGCAGTGAATGAATGTGTCAGAGATCAAATCGCAAGAGACGTCCCTGGAAAGCAACTCTCCAATCCCCCAAAACCAACATCCATCCCCAGCCTTCCCCGCATCCCCGGCCTAAGCTACGCCATCTTCCCCAACCCAGCGTCATCAGCCGAGACCCTCCAAACTCTAAACGCCTCGGTGCTCGTCATCATAGAATGCGCATGTACATGTGTTTACCGGGATTCGAGGACCCTTTACCGTACCCCAAAAAAAAAAAAAAAAGAGGAGAAAAAAAAAACCCCATCCTCCGAGATATCGCAGTTGGACTTCCCGCACGACGCGAGCATCTCAGCAGCGCCCCCCGAATCTAGGTAATTCACCAGCCACGCCACGAACCCCCCCCCCCCCCCCCCCGCCCACAAAAAAAAACACCAAC
>JAXCEF010000504.1:0-36572 GCA_037178605.1 Colletotrichum euphorbiae | reverse complement strand
GATAGGCTTACCTAATTGCTTTACTCTAAGAAATAATTTCTAGGTCTTTAATAGATATTTTACTTATATAAAGAAATATATTAACTTTAGTGTATATATATAAAAGCTTTATATAAAAAAAGCTTTTTATAGTATCTATATAGCTTATATAAACTATATGAACTTTATTTAAATTATAAAACTTATATAATACTAAATATTACTATAAGTCTATAAATCAATAAGGTCTTATATATATATACTTAGAAAATATAACTCTAAGCTATAACATAAGTCCTTAGTTATATTATCCCTCTAATAAATAGGCTATATATTAAGGTTCCTAAGTAAAGTCTTAAGAGAAGTTAAATAACTTTATAATATCATATAAATAATTATATAATTTACTAATATTTTAATAGTTCTAGAAGTAATTATATAATAGATAATACTATATAATATAGAAAATTACTATAAGTTCCTAGGCATTATAATATTAAAAGTTATATTCTAAACATACTTATATTATATTTATAGGATACTTATATCATACTTCCTCTATATAAATCTTCTATATAGCATAACGAGAAATATTACCTAAATATATATCTAGGTATTGAGATACTCTAGCTTTCTGATATCTAGTACACCTCTCATACTTATATAAGTTTATTTTCCCTTAAATTAAGAGAATATTAACCTGGATACTATCTTAGTATATAACTTAATTATGCTTTAAATATAGTTTAAAAGCTTACTCTTCTACTTTGAAGTTGGGGAAGCTTAGCGCGTGTGTTGTTTTCTTAGGACCTAGTCTTGATCTTAACTTGGAGGTTATGTTTAGAAAGCCTAGGGTTGAGAAGTGTTGATATATTAGGCGTGATTAAGTTATGATCTGAATATATTTCGCGCCCGTTTGGATCTGGAATAGATTAAATATCTAAAACCTATTCCTTTGAAGCCTCAATCTCTTCCTTAGATGTATTTGTCTTAGAACCCTCTGAGTCACTAGAATTAATAACCTCAGATAGGATAGAAAGGGGACTAAGGTCTAAAGGATTATTAAGAAGCTTGCAGTAGAAGGCTATTACTTATTAATTATGCTCAAAATATATTTAAAATATATTATATACCTTTAATTTTAGTAATACCTTCTGGGGTAGTATTTCCTGGCCTATTAATAATATAAGACTTCTCGTGTTGACTCTTTATATGACGGGCGAGAGTTGTCTGGTCGGCAAAAGGGTTCTGAAGAGGAGTTAATTATGATACTATTACGTTAAATACCTTCTTTTTACTTATTTTAAATAAAGGGTAAAGCTGCCATTAGGAAGAATATTTAGGTATTAATAGAATACCTCACCAGACTAAATAAAGATAGCGCTATCTTTATTCCTTAGAAATACTATCTACTCTAGTAGACGTTTTTTGAGCTTGAGATATCTTTTCTAATACCTCGCCTGAAATGTTTTAAGTATATTAGAAATATGATTCTAGTATGCTTTAAAGACGGCTAGGAACTCACCTATTACGCAATCTCTTTTAATACTATTTTTCAAATTAAGCTCTAGGAATAATATTTGAATCATGTTAAAAGTATAAAAGAAGTCTGACCTAGACTAGCTTAAATACTAATAAAAATTTCTCAAACTCCTCTCTTTTTGCTGCGGTTTTTTACTGCGGTTTTTCGCTATTTTCAGGTAGGTGTAGGTATAACTTATAATGAGGAAGGTCTAGTAGCCACTAATACTACGCTAATAAGCAAAGGTTTTGGGAAAGCATTTATCTGGGCTAATAGGATCGCGCGAATTTGCAGCGCTATTTATCGCGCCCTTTTTAATTTCAGCTGCCTGCAGTATTTTATATAAACTTCTCTTTTTTCCCCCACGCGCACTAATCACAAGTATAGCGCCTATCTAATCCTTCCCTATTAGCAGCAGCTAAATGCTACCTACACTAATAAGTTCTTTAGTTTATAACTTATATATAATTCTAATATAATTTATAATAGAGCGATCCTCTCGCTTAGTATAAGGCATAACTCGTCCGTCTAATTAGCGCCCCTAGTATCTGGGATATTAACTCCCCTAAGATGAACCTATCTAGTGAGGTATATTAATATTAGTAGAATATGATTTAATTATGCTTTAGTTATATTTAACTAATTTTGATGATATAGCATAAATACTAGCTTAATCTCTTTCCTAGTAAATACTTCTATTATTAGGATTATAGTTGAGGCGGAAGGTTTCTAAACCTCTTCCCCTATATAGTTTAAATATCTCTCTAATACTTTTGGAATATAACTCTAATATAATTGAATCAGCTCCCCTTCAGAGACTCTCAAGCTCTTACCCATTACATTAGTTTAGTCTACAGCAAGAAGGAAAATAGTTATGAGATTTCTATTAATCCTAAGGCTAACCAAAAGGGCTATAGAGGTCGTGCTATAAACTAAGCTAAAGCTGAATTCAACGGTATATTAAATATAACTTAAATATATTTTAATTATTAACTAATAGAAACGCCTTCCTTAATAAATAGTTTGCTTAGGGTTAAATAAATACTGCTATATTTAATTAGAGTTATATCACTTTGAACTACTAGTAGTTAACTACTAGTATCTTACTAGAAGCTAATATTAATATTTAAATGCCTCCTCTAAGTAGTAAGAAGCGTAAGCGTTCTACTAAGGTCTCAGATGAGGTTAGTATACTATAAGATCCTATTTAGAATATATTCTTAATATGATTTAGATTACTAGCCCTCCCCGTTCTCTTACTTAGAAGTACCTTAAGTAACTAAAGGAGATTAATAAGGCGGATGCTGCCCTTAAGGCTAAGAAATAGGCTATAATAGATGCCTTCAATATAGAAACTACTAGCAACAATAAGTTTGCCTACTAAGAGAATATAGTAGATATTATATAAACTCCTTCTAAATATGCTTTAAGTATAATACTAATATAATTTAGCCTAAACCTCTCTAGTATTCTAGGCGTATAAGCAAGAAAGCTGTCTAGAAGCCTGCTATTAGCCAAATCTGCTACTAAGCCTTTTTTAAGGTAAATAATGCTATAATATACCCTTATAAGTATTGCAGAATTGCAAATAATGAATATAAGTATTATGCTCTTTATATACTTAGAATATATTTCTAATATACTTAGATAAATGCGACTTTAATAACCTAGAGTATTTCTTTACTAAGTCTATTAGTAATCCCTATATTCAGCTTGCTATAACTACTAAGGGTAATAATACTAATAAGATGTTTTAGTATTATCCTAATATTCTATATGATGTTGAGGGATATAGTGGGGGTGGGGGATGTGAGGAAGTTGAGATAGAACCTGCTCTAGGCCCTGATTCTGGAGCGGAGGGTGAGGGAGGCACTACGTGAGGAGATGAGTGAGATATAAATAGATAGCGACACTACTAGGACATAATCAGGACATGATCCAAATATAATATAAGTATAATTCTGAAAGTAGTCTTTTTTGGGGCACTTAGCTGAAATAAATAATAAATTACGTCGCATAGTCTGTTTGTGCATAATTCGTGACTTTGCGAGTACATCAATCAGCCAGCAGCTAAAAGTGGAGGGGAGTAAGATGAGCTTTTGCGGAGGGGTACGGTGAGGTCCAGGCCGGATATCCGCATCAACTCGATTGCACGCAGCTCAGGCGGGAGCATTATTATCTAGCGAGGTCACTAGGTCCTTATCTCAGGCAGCAGCTAGCAGCTAGGCGGCGAGGCGTTTCAGCGGGCCCTCAGCCGCCGGGTTAGCAGTATAGAAGTCCTATAGCGCCGCTAGCGCGTGTTTGAAGCTCTCAGTATTATACTAGGTGGAGTCTTTATTATATCCCTTCTAATTAGCGCAGTACTATAGTTTTCCCCAGTATATATAGCTAGCTATAACCTAAGTAACCTTATATTCTAGCTTATTATTAGATTTAATAGCTTTTAGTAGTGGGTTGAACTATCCTAGCAGGGGGTTATCTGCAGCTTTTTGGAGCTTACTGGGGTGAAAAACCGGATAGTAAGAACCCACCCCACACAACCGCACACCCCCCACATCCAAACACCCGAATTTGACGCGTTTTTCCCTCCTCAACAATCAAAAAAAAATCTTTTGAAAATCACACTATATTCAGAATGCATACTTACACTGAGTTTCACCTACGAAAGGCTGAAGAAGCTATGCTGGATGGCATGGGCCTCTGCGCTGCAAGTCGCGCGTGGGGTGTACCCGTATTAACCCTCTGTGATTGCGTACTCGGCGCGGTATTGAAAATAGAGTTAAAAGAGGACTTTCAGAGGCTCTCTCTATATTAGGAGAAGTCTCTTATATTGTAAGCTCTCATTTAGGGCGAGCTAAGCCTCGCACCTACCTATTATTAGCTTTGCAATCTCACGAGGTATATCTACTATACTAATAATAATACTTACTCGCTTAGTAAGAAGTAGATTAAGGGCTTCTTATATTAAAACCTAGCTATCTAGACCTTAAAAGCAAGATCTATTAACTCTAAGCGGGTAAAAGGTATAACTATTAGTATACTTAAGGATTTCTTTAAGATTATAGATATCCCTAAGGTAAAGAAGATCCCTTACTCTCTATAGTATAATATAGATAAAACTAGATTAATAAAGGGGACTAATAGGGACTATTATATACTAGAACACTCTGAGATTAAATCTATTATTATCTAGAACCCTATTAAGTATTTATAAACTATAATAGTTAAGTATATCTTAGCGGCTAACTAAGTTATTCCCCACCTTATGATCTTTATGGGGAAAATAGTTTAGTAGTAATAGTTCCTAAAGGAGATAGAGGAGTTTATAATGTACAAGTTTATAGCTTTAATAAGTAGCTAGACCTTAAATATAACTAGTCTCAAGTAGCTATAGAAGATATTTATCCTAATAATAGCAGCAGAAGCAAAGAGGCTTAATTCCAAGCGGTTCCTTATTATTAATAGCTACGGGAGTTATATATCTAATAACTTTATATAGAAATACTACTACTAGGATATCTACCTATATTATCTACTAGCTTACTCTAGCTATATTACATAACCTCTTAATATATTAATATTCTCTCCCCTTAAGACGTCCTTCACATAAGAGGTTATAGAATATAGTTTAGAGCTTAACTCTACCCTAATTAAGAAATAGAACTTCCTCTACTACTACTCTAATACTTACTGCAATATATTTACGCCCTCAAATATTAAGTTAGGATAGCAGGTAATAGAGTTATAGCCTATTAATATAGGGAAGCTAATAATAAGTAAGTTCCTCCTCTATATAGCACCTACTAATATATAACGGGTGCTAAAATAGGATCTAAAACTTTCTCAAATACCCTCAACCCCTTTATTATTTATTATCTTAACCCCCCACAAATCAGCAAACCTTCATCAATATAAATAGATATAGCAACCGGGTCATAATAGGGAGGAGTAGGATTTAGTTTCCTACTAGCTTATATTTTTTAAGGCAGGTAAGGCAGTTAATAGCACTAACGCAGAGATCACAATCTTATATTATTAGGTTTAATCTCTTCAGACTTGAGTTAATTATTATAAACTATCACAACAAGCAAAGGTTATCCCAAAGCTAAACGAGAGGTTCATAATATTTAAGGAGATTATAGATATAAAACAGAAAGCTCAGAAGGCTGTAGAGGCTAAGAGGAACTACCCTATCGAATTATATATTGATTATTTAATATTAAAAGAAAACCGGGATGCTTAATTTGCATCCTAGTACTTTGAATTTCGTTTTTGAGTGGGTTGCATAGCAAAAAATAGAATTGAAGTCATTATTGCTCAAAAACTACAGCTGAAAACGCGTCAAATTCGGGTGTTCAGATGTGGGGAGTGTGCGGTTGTGTGGGGTGGGTTCTTAGTTGTACTCTTTTAGTAGATTGAGAAACTAAGTTCCCCCCGGGCCTATAGCCTTAATTACCTAGGGGCTATCCCATAGTATAGAGAGTTTGGAAGAAGGTTTGCAGCGCTATCCAGCTGTAGAGATATAAGCGCGGTTACTAATAAATAGGTCGTCTAGTTAGCGCTAGCAGTTAGCTACGTAAGTATAGCGCTATTATGTTATTACTATATTCCCTTTAGTAATATCCTAGATACTATAAAGGCCCTTAGCTAGCTTCTAGGTATTAGTATGGTTAATTTTCTTCTTTATGCTATCAAACTTTATTATGCGTTAATCCTAATTAAAGCTTATATATAGGGGGTAGCCCTACTTAATTTTGAAGGGAGTAAGGCCTATTATTTTATTCAGGAGAGTAGCGAGAGCGAAGTCTATAGCAAGTAGTATTTCGCTTTAGTTATCCTAAAATTAGTTAATTTAGAGGCGTAAACACTAGGTTAAGTACTAGTTGAGGATCTCTATCTACCTATTAGTCTTAGCGTGGCTTGTAGTAGAGAGCTAGATTATAATGCTATAGATCTTATAGAGCTTATTCTAGAAATTAGATATGAATTAGGGGCTCTAATTTAATATAATTATAAAAGGGAAGCTAATATAGCGGAAGATATAGGTATAATATAGCTAGGCTAGTGTAAGGATATTCGGATATCGCAAGGACAATGCATGCGCCGAGCGGGCGCCGAATGGAGACCGAGCGTATGAGTTATATATGCGCATCTTAAAAGGGCCTTTCCGCACGCATCTAGTGGAAGAAGCCAAGTTGTACTCTTAATACCTCAATACATCTACCTTTATACGCGCTATTTATTCTTCCCCTAATTTAGGCCTTTAGCTATGATACTCTTATAATTACATAACTTCTACCTCATTTTGAGAGATCAGCCTGGGATTATGGCTGCGCGCAATACTTGCTGAACTGCTGCTGAAAGCGCGCTGAAGACTACTCCTAAATTCTTTTTTATATCTATTACTAATAAGCCTCAAACTGCTACTAAGCCCTCCGCAATAACCTTATTAACTATATCTATAACTTTACTAAATAACTCTATTATAGCGACCCTTCTTTAAGCCCTTGCTAACTGCATAGCGTCGCTATTACCTGGGCCTATATTGCGCTATAAGCACTCTCCCCTATATGCTTATAGTATCCTTAAGGAGGATAGTACCCCTGCTGAAGTAGTAGACTAGCTTACTGCGATATAGGATTTATACTCCTCCCTTTAACCTGAGGCTTCTAATACTTAGTATATCTATTAGGCGCTTATAAAGATATTACCTACCCTCTAGACGTATTAGTATAACTATATAGTTAGCCTTCTTAAGGCTACTATATAGACTGACTTAATAGTATTTGCTTGCTAAACGCATATCGACCTAGAGCTATAGGAGCGTCGCTTATATGGCTTGCTATTTAGAATGAGATAGTTAGAAGGTTAGAGCCCTCTCTATTTCTTTACTAAATAGTTAGTAATACACTAAGCCCTTAGGATACCCTATGAAAGTAGTAGGCCCCACGCGTTTTTGTTCTTTTTCAGGCTAAGACTGCGGGTGTAGAGGGATCTTAAGCGGCAGAAGTTTAACGCCTGGACGCCACTTGAGGTAGCTATAGCTGCTGAGCGGGCCTAGGAGCTATGCCGCAACTGCAATTAAAGCTGTAATTAGCGGCTTGTTATAGAGACCTTAGTAATAGAGGAGACTATAGAGCAGCCCACAAAGGTTCCGCAGGTTAGCTATAAGTACTGCAGTATATGCGGCTGCGATAGCTATAAGTTAGCTGAGTGCTGGAATAACTAGTTTTATATAAAGTGCGATAAGTATAGTTACCTAGTAACTAGATGCTGGGCCTAGCTATGCCGGGCTAGTAGAGAGCCCGCGCTGAAGGGGCGTAGAGAGAGCCTAGCGCGTATTTCCGCTATAAAGGCTATTTTTAACTCCTTAGAGTAGAACTAAAGACTATTATCGAGCGGCAAATACTAGCTGTTGCTGCGCTAATGATATATCTAGCTATCCACAGGGCGAAGTATCTAGCTGTTAGTAACCCTAGTAATATCAGCTGTTGAAAAGATGAAGTATCTCAGCTGTCGCTTTGCTGATAATATATCTAGCTGTCCATAGGGCGAAGTATCTAGCTGTTAGTGACTCTAGTGAAGTTAGCTATTAAAAAGATAAAGTATTTAGCTGTTAGTAACTCTAGTGAAGTTAGCTGTTAAAAAGACGAAGTATTTAGCTGTTGGTAACCCTAGCGAAGTTAGCTATCAAAAAGATAAAGTATTTAGCTATTAAAAAGACGAAGACCAAAACCGCAAACATCTGGTAAATAAGCGGCAAAAGTACCGCAAAGGGGATATTATTTAAATAAGCCCGCAAAGATAAAACTTGGACTAAATAGGATATCGTTTAAATGTGCCTATAGCTACCTCTAAAGACTAAGCCACAGGGCCAATAGCCTTGGGGACTAAGGCTTCAGAGAGGGGGGCAATTGTAAGGATATTTGGATATTGCAAGGATAATGCATGCGCTGAGCGGGCGCTGAATGGAGACCGAGCGCATGATTTATGTATGCGCATCTTAAAAGGGCCTTTCGCACGCATCTAGCGGAAGAAGCTAAGTTGTACTCTTGATACCTCAATATACCTACCTTTGCACGCGCCATTTATCCTTCCCCTGATCTAGGCCTTTAGCCACGATACTCTCACAGCTAGGTTGCGGGCTATTGCTATCTTATAGTAAGGTAGTAAGATAGTCTTTTTTAATAAGTAATAGATTACTATAAATATATTATTATACCTATATTAATTAGGGGGGTATAATATAAGGTTCATAGTAATATGCTCCTATAGGTAGTTAGGGATAGGTAAGGGTCTTAACTTGCCTAGTGGTCTATCTCTAGGCTTCTAGGCGTAGTAGTAGGTGTGGTAGTTATAAATATACTAATCTATATCTATTATAAGTTATAGCTAGTAGTATTATTTCTTTAGGAGCTTAAGCGTCTTATTCTAGCTGGGGTGCGCTATAAGTATTTAGGTATATGCCTCTTAGATTAGTTTAGTATATAGATCTTCCTCTTTAGGTACTACTAGCTTCCTATTTATTACTAATAACGTATTCTAGACTTTCTAGCGTTTCTTCTCTGCTGCTATAAGGTCTCTTAGCGCTTTTAGTGAGGGGGTTTCTAGGTCTCTATTTAGCTAAAGGACCTGTTTAATAAGGAGATATTCCTATAGGTTAGCGTCTGGCTTGAGACTATTAAGTGCTGTTTCTAGCGAGGTGGTATTAGCCTGTAATAGCTAATAGAGTTTATTAGCTACCTCTATAGAAAGATAACTAGGCGGTAGTAGCACCTGAGTGTAGTTAGACTTATGGATTGCCTGCTACGTATATAGGTCCTCATTCTTATAGGATAGGGCATTAGCTAGCACGTTTTCCCGCCCTGGCTGATACTAAATATAGAAATTAAAGCTAGCTAGGTTGCCTAACTATTAGGCCTATGAAATATTTAGGAGCTACTTTATTATAAAATAGAGTAGTAGCTAGTAATCTATAATAACCTCAAACCGTTAGGTTACTACTAAGAGTTTAGCGCGCTATTCCTCTAATATGAGAATAATAGCTAGTATCTCCTGGTCGTGGATGGAGTAATTTATTTCTACTAGCAATATTATTTTCAAAAAGTATGCTATAGGGTACCACAGCTAATCGTCGGGCTGTTATTAGAGTAGGGCAGCTACGCAGACTAACTCTAAAGCGTCTATCTCAACTCGCGTTAGTAGTTCTAGGTGCTAATATTGAAGTATAGGGGCTGAGGTAAGGGCCTCCTTTAGCGCTATAAACGCTATATTGTAGTTGCTACTAAAGGTAAACTTAGCGCCCTTGGCAGTAAGTTTTATAAGCGGGCGCGCTACCTTACTATAGTTAGTAATAAAGTAGCAGTAGAAGTTATAGAACCCTAGGAAGAACTAGATCCCTCAGACTATAGTTAGTAGTTACTAGTCCTTTATAATAGAGACCTTCTCTAGGTTAGGGCTAATTCCTTTAGTTATAATAATAAACTCTAGGTAGTAGGTAGTTATTATACTAAATTTATATTTCTTAATATTAGCCTAGAGACCAGCTTAGTGCAGCTAATCTAGAACTTTCTTAATATGCTCCTCATACTAGAGGGGGTCTTTAGAGTATACTAGTATATTATCTATATATACTATATAGAAGTTATTAAGATAACCTATAAGTATATTATTTATATAGCGCTAGTAAGTTGCTAAGGCTGTTATAGAGCCTAAATAGTAGGACCTTATACTTATAGGACCTATAGTAAGTTCAGAAGGTTATTAGGTTCTCTAAGTTAGAGTAGATGTAGATCTAGTAGAAGGCCTAGTAGATATTAATTTTTATAAATAGCTTAGCTTAGCTAATTTAGCTTAGAGCCTTATCAATTAATAATACGGGGGACTAGTCTTTCTTAGTAAACTTGTTTAGCTTCTAAAAGTTAATATAGAAGTAGAGGCGCCTGTTAGCCTCTCTAATAAAGAGGGTAGGGGAGTATTCCCTAGCGCTATAAACCCCTTCTTTAAATTATATAGGAGGTATTATTAAGTAGCCTTAAGTTCTAGGAGTAACTTATTATATAGCGGATAGAACTTTAGCTATTCTTTAGTATTAGGCTTAAGTTTAATTTTATAGTTATAAGAGCAATAAGGTAGTAATATATTACTAGCTGCTTTACTAAAGCAGTTCTTCTAATTCTAGAGGTATAACGGGAGTTATTCCTCAATTAAGCGTTAGTTTCTAGCTTTATCTATTTCTAGGGGGTTAGTACCTATCTGTTTTCTTCCTTTTTATTAGTAATTATTAAGTTAAGCTTATATAGCGAGATTAAGCCTAGCTTAATATCTATCCGCCTCAAGTTTGTTTTAAACCTAATAGCTCAATAAATACTATACCTAGGTTTTCCTTCGCCTATTATGCCTTAGGGCTAAGAGGTTCAAGTCTTTTTTGGGGGTCTAATTAGGTTTAGGCTATAGGCGTAGTGCCTTTTAGCGCCCTATCTATTTTATAAGTTTTTATTATAACCTAAGCTTCCTAGCATCTAGGTATACTATAGAAATTCTATTAGGGTATTTATTTTGCTCCCCGCAGCTTTCTAGGCCTTCTCTAGTTATTTATCAGCTTTAAAGGCAGTCTAGCGTTATTCGGCATTAAGTTAATGCTCTATATCCACGCCTATAGGCTATAGAAGGTCTTCTGCGTTGTATATAATTATTTGCGGAAGGTCCCGCGCTGCGGAGAGGTCTTCAGGCCAATATAAGCGCTAGTATCATATATCCACGCCGATATTATAGTAGTTAAACTATAACTAGCTAAGGATAAGACTATATCTCCTTATATTAAGTTAGAGGAGGGGTATATATATTAACTCTTAGCGGTCTACTTATATATAGGTTTTCTATACTTTAGTTATAGCGTCTAATAGTTTGCTATTAAATCTAGTAGTAGGAATAAGCTACTATAACTCATTATATTTAGCGTAATAAAAATCCCTCAGCAGTAGAGTAATTTAGATATTTATAAACGCATAGCTATTTGCTCTAATATTAAGAAGAGCTCTAAGGTAAATACTATAACTATTAAAGACTAGAACTAATTCTTTCTCTAGTAGTATACTACTAATTAGTTATTATAAGTTAATAGATATTATTATTAATCACTAATCTTATATTTTCTCTTCCCCCAATAGGGAGTTTGCTTTTACTAGGGGTTCTAGGTTTCCAATACGTTAGGGGTCTTAGGGGTCTCTACAGCCTCCGCTAGCTCCATAACGTTCACTATAGCCTTAGCGTTTTTATGAGAGTAGTCTTATGAGGCGTGACCTATATTACTATAAATAAAATGGGCGCCTTGCTTATAGAGCTTCTTATATAGAGCCTTAGGAATTTAATTGCAGTTAGTTTAGGCTTAGGCTAACTGCGTTTAGGGGTTTCCTCTATTCAAATTATCCGCGCAAGTAGCGGGAGTTAAATTATAAGTAATAGTTTAATTAGCTATAATTAGCGCTATAATATAAGCTATACTATAGACCTATATAGTATAATCCTAGAAATTAAGAGTATTATTTATATAATAAATAGAGTATTAGTTTTATAGGGAGATAGGCAGCTTCTTGTGGAACTTCTAGCGCTATTAGGATTCTGGGAGCTTAGACTTCTAGGCAAGCTTAGTAAAGGTTGCTCGCTTAAGCTAGATATACTTAAATAAGATCATGAGGTTATTAAGCTTTATTTGGGCTTTATCTCTCTAAATGGGGTTTATAAAGGTGCCCTTAAGCTCCTTAATAAGCTATCCTATAGTTTATATCTAGGGCTAGTCTCCCTTAAAGAGGGGTGAGATTATATTATAGGCTATACCTCTAAGGCGTGAGAGTATATACTTAAAGTACTAGGAGTTATTACACTACTTACTGCTATTAAGGTAGATCTTAATATATAGTAGCTAGGTATTAAACTTTAGGTGCTTTAGGTTATTAGTATTATTCCCTATAAAGATGGGGACCTCAGGTATTTTAGTAGATTAAATACTACTATTACTAGAGCTTAATAAGGGGGAGTCCTCGCGAGGGTAGGTCTCTAAGCAATCTATTTAGTTGAGGAGGGATTAGATAGCTACGCTAATATTACTAGATAGAGTAATAATAGGAGGAGGAGTATTGGAGATCTCACACTTAAAGCGCTAGAGAAGGGCTATATTTGCCTCCCGGGCTTTATTACACTCTTAGCGAGCTTAGTTACATTCCTAGCAATAGCACTTAAGGGTTCAGCCTATTTAGCAGCATCATTCACAGCATTTTCCTCTTCCAGGCGCTCGCGGAGTTCTTAATTCTTATATTCTAAATAGAGAGTAGTATTATAAGGCATATAGAGGTTATTACTAACTATAGTATAACTAATATAAAGGATCTAAGACTTAGTGCCCTAGGCTGCTCTCTTAATAAGCTAGTCTCAAATCTAAGCGAAGGTTCAGTCTAGGTTCTTCAAGAATAACTAGGTTATTATATTAAGAGTAAATTTAATTTTCTAGCTCTCTCCTAAGTAGTTATAATTAATAAGAAGGTTAGGGAGCTTTTATAGATCCTAGGCGGCGATATAGGCAAGGCTTTTATATCCTTTAGTATTGAGGTTACCTTTTAACCTGAATAAGCTGATCTATAAGTAGCTAATTAATAGCCTATTTATTACATTTAATACTGAGGGTTGCAAAAGCTTGGCCTAAAGTATTATACTTGAGTTATAGAAGCTCCCTAACTTTCTTCTAATTAATTATAGTTACTTAGAAGAAAGTAAGAAGGTTATTCTTATATAAGATATAATAATCTCGCTATTTTGAAATAACTCTAAAGCAACTTTTATGTGGATTTATAATTATCTTATAAAGAGGGCTGCCTAAGATATAGAGTTATAGACCATTTATGCTGGATATACTATAGTTAGTAAAAATTTTTATACTCTCTACAATACTGCCTTCTGCCTTAAATATAAGAATTAAGAGCTTAATAAATACCTAGATAAGGCTAATACTGAAGATAATACTATAGATTAGGCTAAGACCCTTAAGCGCTATTACTAAGAGCGTAATAAAGCTTATTAAGAGCGTGATAAGGCTTAAGAGGCTAATAATACTCTCCTCTAGTATTTTAAGTGCGAGATATCTAATACTCTCCCTCCTATTTAATAGTTAGCTCCCTTAGGTAATTATAGCGCTACTTTTAAGGCTTTTCTTAATTAAATGATATATCTAGAAGGCTAAGTTTAGGAGAGCTTGCCTATATATACTGTAAGTAATAGTATTACTAATACCTTATCTATAAAGATATCTAAGGTCCCTATCTATAAAGCCCTAATATTAATAACCTAAAGGATCTAAGGTTTAATACTTAGCTCTTTTATATTAAGAATTAACTTACTAGTTGTAAATACTATAATAAGTCTTAATACTCTAATTATATACTCTTATATCTAGGAGGTACTACTTATAATATTATTTCGCCCCTCTTTAAGGGAGATCCCTCCTAGATTATAACTACTAAGTAGCTTATTAAAAAGCTTAAGGGTACTTTTATTAACTTAGTCTAATAAAGTAAGGCTTAACTAAAGATTAATAACTTTATTATTTTATTTGGAAATATTTAGATTAAGTAAGCTATTTTTATTAAGTTTGCTTATAAATTAAAGCTCCTAGAGTCTTAGTAGCGTTAGGAATTCTATAAGAAGCTGTCTATCTCCCTTTAGAACTAGTATTTAGTTTACTATATAAATACTGCTCTTAGCTTCTAGGACTATACTACTTAAGTTTGCGCTACTACTTATATTATAGCGCCCCCTGATATTTAACTAAACTAGCTAGTAGGCTGAGGCGTCTCTACTGCTACTTGTAGTAACTCTTCTAGTAATAGAGGAAGCTACCCTTAGCCTACTTAAGCTTAAGTAAATAGGCACTATATCCCTAAGATTCTATATAAAAAGCTCTGCAAGCAGGGCGCTTGCTTTATTTATGAAGAGACTAGCTATAGCTCTTGTAAGTGTCCCTACTATAAGTTCAAAGCTATGGTGAGTATAACTGAGCTTGCTGAGAAACCTGACTTAGATAGTGCTTCTGAGGTATTAGAAAACTAGAGCTCCTGGTGAAAGTAGACTCTCTGCTAGGAGAGAATATAAGACTTGATTAGTAACTAGCAATAGCTTCTATTAACTTATAATAACTAATTAGCGGGTAACTGCGAGAAAAGGAACTAGTTCTAGTATTTAATAGATATAGTATTTGCTTATAAACCCTTCTTAATACTAAAGCGAATAGATATGTTTGTATGAATACTTATATAATATTCCTGCTAAAGAATTTTTCCTATGCTAAATATAATAATATATAGCGCCCTATCCCTACTATAGGATTTAATACCGAGCTATTAGATATAGTTAGTAATATATAGGCTGCCTATATATAGATTAACTACTAAGAATTACTATAGATAACCCTCCTCTAGCTTAATATAGGGAGGTATGACCTTATTCTTAGCTGCCTATAGTTTGATTACTGTAATATTAGCTTAGATATGCGCTGCTATTGCCTATGCTAGCTAGATAGTACTCCTGCAGTATAGAATCTTCATTATATAATTATATGCGATATTATAGAACTCTTTTAGCTAGTTGAAATTAATGTGGAGTACTAACTAAATACTAAATGCTGCTAAGACGCGTTTGAGGCTAATGATAAGTTGTGAAACTCCTAATTAGCCTCTAAATATAAGCTAAAGGTACTTATAAGGATTCTATAGTAACCTAAGCTACCTAGGGACGTAGAATATAGTAATAACCTCTAAAGAATAAGTAGGGCGCTAGATAGTATACCTATAATTACTAATATTTCTATACCTAAGTACTAAAAGGTGGAACTACTTAGTCTAGAGGCTTAGAACGTATAAGAAGGCCTAGGTATAGCGTTTATTAGGGCTATTAGTGTTGGGTTCACACAGGCGGGTGACAGTACGCGCGCGTAGCCCTAATATGTACTGTTTGTATTGAGCTATTCTTTAGTGCGAGTGTGTGTATAAGATACAAATGGCTACGTGGGCAGTGGTGTTATGCCATATTGTGCCTGCGAATACGGTCACGTGACGTACGTACATACATACGATATCGTATCTCGCAGAGTGCCCATCCTGCCACTCCATAGGTTACGGGGTTATTGGGACACTAGCAGTCTTTTCTTTTTGAGGCCAGGCGCGCCGTAACCCATACAAAACGATACAAACGAAGTTATTCGCAGATCCCAAAACGATATAAATCAAATCCTTCGCAAGGCCTTCCTCTACGCCTTCGTCGCGACCCTTAATAGCCCTCATAAGCCTTTATCCATACCTCCATCGCCACCTTTGATAGCGTGGCCATCGTCTTTTGTGGTGGGAGGGATATCGTCGCCCTTATGGCCCTTCTCTTGTCTTATTACCCATCCTTCCATTCAAATCGTCGCTATATTATCGTCAATAAATCGCTTGAGAGATAGATTTAGGCTTCCTTTAGTGAAGGCATCAGCTAGGTTATCATCTCTATTAATCCACCTTACCTCATATATCTCTTATTACATATATAACTAACGAAGTGCTATTATATTAATTATAAGGCGCTTCTCCTTTATAGTGCTGAGCTTTATAAGGTACTCATATAGCAAATATGAGTTAGTATAAATAATAGTAGGAATAGTAGCCTTCTTTAAGCATATAGTGATCTTTTATAGCGTAGTAGCAATAGTATAGGCTATATCTACGCCAGCCACTATACTATAGACCTCTGAGGCTAGAATACTTTATATAACCCTTTTGTACTTTATTAAACTAAAGTAGATAATATTACTAGTTACTATAAGCGTATTATTATTATTAGCTATAGCCTCATTAGTAATAACTATAATAAATCCAATCAGCGAAAATAGGTTAGTATTATTAGCAAAAAACCTATCTATAAATATAAAGAGTTTTATTATAGCTAGGTTAATAGGCATGAAGGTTAGGCCTCAATTGAGGTTCTCCTTTTGCTATTTGAGGCGATAATTAAGGGCTTTTTCGTCCTCCGCAGTGGGATTTTAATACTAGGCTGCAGCAGATAGGTTGAAAAAGGCCTCAGGTTAGTAGATAGAGGTAATATACGCCCCTCTTGCCCTCTGCTAAATATATTATTGTTTTTGTTTATTTGGGGATACCTTTAGGTTGCTTAGCTTGATTTATATAGCGAGGTTATAATCTATTTGCTCCTTTATCTTTATAGTTAAAAACGGTATAGTATTGCTAATTTTATTAGTAAGTACTTAAGTAGTAGTAGCTATAAAAGCATTAATTAGATATATTTGCTTGAACTTTTTATTAGCTATTTATGTACTTCTATATATTAGGCCTGCAAGTGATATTTCTTAGACTTATTCTTCCTTATGGGGGCAGCCTCGGCGGCGCGGGATTAGGTCTGCGAATCTCTCTAGCGACGGCATATTAGGACCTCCATTATTATCTAGCCCCATTATCTATTTAGTATTTAGCCCTAGGGGAGGCGGCGTAGCTTTATTAGCCTAGTGCTACGGGCGTATAACTATTAATTAGAACGTCTGGGGCCCGTCGGGTAGGTTAAGAGTATAAGTCTCGCTATTAATAGTGAGGAGTTAGTATAGCCCTTGCCAGCCCTTCTTTTCCCAATAGACCTAGATGAGGGATAGTAGTAGTAGCTGAAGGATTAGCGCTATATCTAGGCTATTATAGGCGGCGAGGGCGGCTGTGACTTAGCGGGAAGCCTAGTACTTCTAGAGGTTCTCTATCACCCTCTGCATAGTAGCGGCCTATCGCTAGAGGTCTGGAGATAGGGGCAAATTATTATGAATTTAGGGGTAGGTACTAAAAATAAGTAGTGTGGGCACTAGGCTATTAGGCCCTAAAGTATTATTAATAGCCTTAATAGCTATTTAAAGGATAATCTCACGGTTTATATTAGGCAGGTCTTTATAGATAATTATATATACCCTCTATAATATTGCGTAATATTGCTTAACTTTACTAATAGAGTTATAGGCCTCAACTAGCACTTTAGTAGCACTTATTAAAAGCGCCTAAAAGGCACTTCGCTACTCTAATAACATAAAGTTAGTACTAGTATTAGTAATAGCAATATCTAGCAGCCTGAGGTAGATATAGATCTAGTATTTTTAAAGGCATTAAGTATCATAGTTGGAGATAAACCTTCAGGAATTTAGCCGCATTAAACACAGTTATAGCATTAACAATATAGAGTACTAAGCGGCCTTTAAGATAGATAATATCAATACCTATACACGTAGTTAAAGTTATAGTTATCTCTAATTATAAACTTAAATCAATTTAGTGCCCCTACATTAAGTTAGTAGTATTTATAAAACTTCGTGAGATATTTAGGTAGGCGTAACTTAACTTAGTAGCCAGCTTGCTAGAGCACTTTTTGAAATTAGTAGACTAATAGGTAACTAAAACATTAATAGAGTCTTCATAATTCAGCCTCCATAAGGTTATTATAGGCTAAAACCTTCTCTATCTCTAATAGTAGCTATAGGTAGCCCATTTGCATATAATAGGCACAATAAGGTTACTCTATTACAAGTAGTTTTAAAGGTTATTAAAATATATAACTAACTTATTTATATTTACTAGATAGAGCAAGAAGGGGGTATTTGTAGATACTATATAAAATATTATATCCCTAAATAGCATAGGGATAGTTATTATCCCTATTGAGCTAAAAGCCCCTCCTGGCCTAAACCTTATGCTTACCCCTTTTGCTATTACAAGGTTAATTATAACATTGAGCACAATTCTCTTAAGTGCTTTAAATTAGCTCTTACTAGCTATAAAAAATCCTACTACTCCTATATTAGAGATAATACCTTAGAAGGTCTCTAAAGAGTATCTTCCTTTAAGCATAAATAATTTAATAGGTATAAGCCTAGCTAATTCTTTAAATAGATCTGAGTGCGTAATAGCATAGTAGGCTACTTAATTAAGCAATAGCCTCAAGACAGTCTTTTTATCCACAGTAGGGACCAAATTAGTGCCCTAGCCACTATTTAGGTTTGCGAATTAGGTGAAGAACATGTCATGCCACTCCCCTTTAGAGTTGCTATCGTCATAATAGTCCCTGCCCTCACTAAGCAATTAGAAATACATTTTAATCTCCTTATCCTCATTATTATTTACTACTAAATCATTAGTCGTTCCTTCTACAGCCCCCTTATAGTATGTTAAGAACTACTAGTAGGCCGCCTTTAACTTGTTGAGGGCTTATAGGTTATGTTCCTATTATAAGTTTAACTCCTCCTTTCTTTTGCATATAGTTAGTTAAATAGCATCTAGGTTCTTTATAAATATAGCATTTTATATCCTGTTACTATTATTTTAGGCTGTTTTTGTTATCTCTCTGTGGCTTAGGCCTTCTGAATCTGCTGTTTCGACCCTTGCTATTATATTTGCGGTCTATCCAGTATTATTTAGCGTGATATCAGGCTTGTGATAGTTAACTATTTATAAATATTATTATACTGCTAATAGCAACCTTAAGTTGCTTATAGAGGCCTTTAAAGGTTTTCGATGGGTTTGTAGTAGCCTATTTATACTCCTTAATCCCTCGGTAGCCTTGGAGGAGTTGATTGCGTAGTATCTCGTCGCTTTAGTAGGCTTTATTAAGCGCTAGCTAAGTTAATATGAGGGTAGTATTTAGGGTTTCCAAGGCCTCTAATTTGGACTTTGAGGGATGGTCTATTATAATTAAGATAAGGGTTATATTATTCTATATTATAAGATAGGCTTAGGTAGACTCTTTAGTCTTAAAGCGTCCCTTAAGCCTATTAACAATTCAGGTGCTATTTAGATGAGGCTATAGGTAGTAAAGGCTCTTATAGTAGTATTTTAGCGCCCTTCCCTTAAGTATTGTTAGAAAGGCTGCTGGGGTTTAGTCCTTTGTGATACCTATCCTTTTGTAAGTATCTTGAATAATCCGTAGTTTTGGCTTGAGAACATCCATACCTTCGCTACTATACTTCATCTCATTGGTATATATCTTCGCTAGGTCTGCGATTTAGTGTGTTAATAGGCGGGTGCTATTGTCTTTTGGCTCTTGGCGATCCTCTTGTGGTTCTGCGACCTCTTGTAGTCCTTCTGCGATAGGCTGACTTATTGTTGGGGCTAGGCTAGTAGCTATAGCTAATGCTCTTATTAGTATTATAATATTGTTGTTCTAGAAGTTGGTAATATCCCTATTGAACTCTTCCCTATCCCGGTTTTTTGTAAACATAGTACTCTTCTAAATCTGCTTATTTACTTCCCTAGAAGTCTAGAAGTAGAAGTCATCTATAGTTGCAATATTATATATACAGCTTATAATACTCAATCTATCCTAGATAATATAAATACTATTATCTATTGGATACTAGTAAATCTTCTTTATAGTTACTAGGCTTGCTTTCTAGAAAAACTTAATAGGTAGGCCTACAAAGTCCACTATAAACTCTATCTATAGGTCCTTGCTAAAGAGTTTATTATATTTATAGGTTTCAATATAGTATAGGATCTTAGTAGTTACTTAGTTTATTATAGTATTTTCATTAAATCTAATATCTTAGCCCTAGTCCTCCTCATCTACTAGGGCTTTGCTCTTTACTAGTATTAGTAGTTCTATAATAAGCTTAATTAGCTATTAGCCTAGTGGTATTAGTAATATTAATATTACTAAAGACCCCTTAGGAGTACTTATTTATAGCTATTTAAGTAGTAGTAGGGGTATTAGTATTAAGGGCCCTGAAGTTGCTATTATATATAAATGAGGTGTAGTTAATAATTTAAAAGATTAATTAGGTAGCTGCATACTATTTCTTCTAGTAATTCTAGCTTTCCTCGCCCTTAGCAATACATATTAATAAGAGGTAGTAATAAAATAGGTGGCCCTTATGTGAAGTAGAGGCTTGTGATATATTCAAGTTAATGTTATTTCGTCGTTATTTAACGTCTCTACTAGCTAGGTATTACGTTATATAGTTAAATAATATGTTATTTGAGGCTTGAGTTGTCTTGTTTTACCCTGACTTATATCTCTGGGTTAAATTAATATGCTCTTATTTTTGTGACGTGAGGGTCTCAGGAGAGTTGATTATTACGTGAAGGTCGACTATTGAGGTATTAGCAGACCCCTTTTATAGTTATCTTCTTACTTGAGGGTCTTGTGGTAGTGATATTAATAATAGTGAGGGTTGCGTAACGGACATAAGGATTAAATTAAGTCCTTTGAAGTAGTTAGCCTATATATCTAATTGCTTATAGTCTGTCGATTGATCTGGGTAGCACAAAAGGGCTACTAGTTATAATTATCAAATAGATTCAACATAAGAATTGATTATAGACTAGTAGAGCTTTCTTCTCTTCGAGTGGTAACCTTGCTGATCTGCGGTTTCGTAGCGTAGCCGAAGTGGTGTAATAGTGAAGTTAACCACTGATCAGTGTTGGTTTCACACGGGCGGGTGACAGTACGCGCGCGTAGCCCTAATATGTATTGTTCGTATTGAAGCTATTCTGTAGTGCGAGTGTGTGTGTAGGATATAAATGGCTATGTGGGCAGTGGTGTTGTGCTATATTGGGCCTGCGAATATGGTCACGTGACGTACGTATGTACGTAAGATATCGTATCTCGCAGAGTGCCCATCCTGCCACTCCATGGGTTACGGGGTTATTGCGACAATTAGATTTGAGATAAATATGAAATAAATAGATATGGAGCTTAGCTTTATCTCCCTATATAAGCTTAACTTAATAATTCTTAATAAGAAGGAAGAAAGAGATATGGAAAGAAGGTCTTTAGAGGGTAATAAGGCTAAGAGCTAATGCCTTATTAATAAGAAGCTCCTACTATACCTATAAGGTTAGAGGGACTATTTTAATACGGCTATAAATAATATCTTATTTCCTTACTACTCCTATAATTACTAAGTTAAACTAGACCTCGGAGCTAAGGAGTAACTTAAATTCTATTCCCTCTATGAGTAATTACTACTAGAGCTTAACGCCAGGAGATAATACCTACTTAATAACCTAAAAAAGAGGTTTATTGCCCCTAGAAACGCCCCTTTTATATCTCCTATACTATTTATATATAAGGCTAATAGTAGCCTTCAATTCTATATTAATGTTTAGAAGCTTAATAAGTTTATTGTTGCGATGCAGCACCACAGTACTAGCAGCCCTGCGTGGCTTTGCTACAACCCTGCGTAGCTATAGCAGCTTGCAGTGTAGCTACACACTTATATAAGCCACTCTGCTGCCTATTTTACTACGCTTCGCGCGCAACTATCTCTAGATAAGATAGTTACCTTCTATAACTCACTCTAACCCCTACCTAAAGGCTTGTGATAGTTTTAAGCCCAGCTTTTCTACTTACAAATACCCCTTTTAACCTCACTAAGCCTAGGGAAGAAGAGGTAGTTTTCTCCCCCACCTTTCTACCTCTTTTTCTCTAAGAAAACCCTCTCTTAACTAATTTTCTATACCTTCTTTTAACCTTATAACTTTCTGCTACTTTATAAACTCCACAATACTCTCGCTATATCTAACTTCCCTATAGAAATAAAGCTCTAAAGCCTAGCTAATTAGCCTCGCTAGTATCTAAACCTGCATATATTCGCGCAGTCTGAGGGTGTCTGGAAGTTTATTAACCCGAATAGACCTAATTCTAATAAGCCCTTAGACGCGCTTAAGCCTACTCTAACTATTCAGGAGTTTATTACCAAGCGTGAGGTATACCTTTAGACTTAATACTAGACTAACCTTACTAAATACTAGGCGTCTATTAAGACTTCTACTACTAGAGGAGAGCGCTCTTAGATACTTCTAACTAAAATGAGTAATAACATTAAACCCTCTTCCTCTTCCTAACTTTAAGAGAGCTCTTAAAAAGCCTCCCTCACTACTACTTTAGGAGGTAGGGCGATTATAGAGCTAACTCTACTAAGCCCCATAATATAAGCTAAAGTCTAAGAAACGTAGAGTAATACTCTTAAGTTCTAGTTCTACTCTATTGATAGTATAATCCTCACCTCATAAGTTATATTAATATAGGCTCTTTAGGAAGTTATTTTCTAAATAGTTCACTTAACCTACCTCAAGAGCATAGGGATTAAGTTAAATACCTTAGATAAGTCTTAGCTTAACCTTTAGAACCTTATTTACTTTCTTAAGTAGTATCTAAGCTACTCTAATAAGGGTATTAAGAAATAATTCTCCTATTGGGAAGAGCAGGAGCCCGGTGGGGACTACAAAGATAGCAAACAACACAACACTACCCACAAAAGGATAGGAATAATAAAAGTAGGCTCAAAAGATGCGCGTAGCGATTCGCAGATCTAATCAGAAAGAGTAGAAAGAATTGGGCTTGAAATAGAAGAGATATTGCAGGTAATTGTGTGTAGGATTATTAAGGTATATCCCTCCTCAAGGCCGAAAAAGACTATAGATGATGGTGATGATGATGAAAAACTGTGGTATTGATGATGATGATGATGTCGATAGATATCCTGAGTGCTGGATCCGCGCGTATATATGCGCATATAGGCTTATATAATCACAGCTTTCCTAGCTATACGTGGGCGCCAACCCACGTATCCTTTCCCACTATACCTATATTTTTCCTATTGTAGAGATATGACTTGTTTTTATTAAATTTCCATCTCAACTACTACTTGTTGCAAAAAATAAATCAGGATTACTCTGACGCTTTCGCAGGTTGAAATCTAATTAGTAGTTTTGGGGATTCTGAAGCATACTAAGTATATAATAAGGCTATCTAAGTAGTTTAAGCAGTAATACTATCTCTAGAGTCTAACTAAGAGTTAGGAAATCTCTAAGGCGCAGGGAAGTTATAGCAAGCACTTATTTCTTAAAGCTATCTACTATTATATTACTCTCACTTAGGCCTAGTATTAGCTAGATCTTACTATATAGGTAGATAAGATTAATATACTAAGTCTCACACTTAAGCAGTTTAATATTATTCTCTTTACTAAGATCTATAGCAAACTAGCTAATAGCCTAAGCTATAGTAAGAGTTATAATAAGGCTCTAGGCGTATATACAACTCTTGTGGGCTGCTCTAATAAATAAGACCTACCTAAGCCTGCTTTCCTATTTTTCATAGGCTTACTAAGTAAGATACCTACTTATTCTTATAGGCGCTACTACTGCTGGTCTCTACATTAATACTTATATATCTAGGAAGCTTTTATAAATACCCCAATAGACTAAGCTAAGGACTATAAGATAGCTAAGAATAATGCTTAGTATATATAGAAGATAATAGTATCCCCCTAGTAGGCCTACCTTCATACTAGTCTCTAAAAGGCGAGGTAAATTATAGAGGAGTCTTAAAGGACTAGGCTGCTCCCCTCTAACTGAGGTAGGCGTAGTAGTAGCTAAGCTAAGTGTAGTAGATATAGCAGCTCTAACTCTAGAGGCTAGTAGCTACCTAGTAATATCTTCTATGATATTATTAATTATAGCCTATTACTAGACGTAAGTGAAATGATAGAAACCTGTTTAGCTATATTTACTTTCTTCAAAGGCCCTCATACTCTCTCTTAGAGTATTATCTTTAAGAACTATTGTGCTCTCTATATTAATAACAATAAGAGAAAGCTAGTAGCTAGGTTCTTTATTTACTTATATAATGATAAGGTAATTAGGGTTAGTAGTATAAGGATGTTTATTACTAGTAGGAGCACCTAGTATATACTAGATATTATTAAGAATACTATTATAGGCTAGGAGAGCGCCCTAACCCTAAATAACATTACTATTATTAAAAATATCTATATTGATATTATCTTAGAGGCGCTCTTCTATAAGGCTAGTACTTAGTATAGTAGTTGTTACTATACTTTATAGCTTAGAAAGCCTAGTAAATCTACCTATATTGAGTAGCTTATTTATAAGAGCAACTTAGTATTCTTCTAATATAACTTTATTTCTACTTACTTGCCTTATCCTAAGATCCCTATAAGCTCTAATAGTATTATAGCTCTATTTAATAATAGAAGCCTATGCAGCTATCCTATAACCGCATAGCTAAATGAACTAATAATACTCACACCTAGTATCTTTGCTCTAAATACTTAGGTTAAGCTGCTCTCAAGCGCCTAGTCTATTATATTAGAGAGGTATAAATTAAGGCCTCTATTGCAATAACCCTATAACCCACGGAGTAGCAGAATGGGTCCTCTTCTAAAAATAATTTCGTACGTATGTACATACGTCACGTGACTGTATTCGCAGGCCCAATATAGCACAACACTACTCCCACGTAGCCAGTTTATATCTTAGACTACACACACTCGCAACTTCTGAATAGCTTCAATACGAACAATACGTAGTAGGGCAACACGCGCGTTTGTGTCACCCCGCCCGTATGCAAACCAAAAGCCCCCTCACGCATCTAATATAAATACTGCGCTTAACTATATACTACTTAGGTTATCTCGCGCAATCTAGGAAGAGGCAAAGCCCCCCAACCCTACTATAGGATAGCATAGGATCTATTTAATTATTAGAAGCTTAGCAGACTATACGCCTAAATGCTCCTAATTAATAATAAGTATAGCAGAAGGCTCTTTAGAATCTCTTTAGTCTCTAAAGAGCATAATGAGGCATTTAGGATACTTTTCACATTTCAATATTAGGTACAAAAACAATAAGGCCTAAATATCTATAGAATTTGCTATAATATGAAGTATGTTATAATTACTACCCTGGGCTTTATACGCTATAAATAGTAGATAGTAGAATAAGGTATTAATACAAAACTCCTACTAGTAAATATAAAGGAGCCTATAAGAGGAGGCAAGCGCACAAGCAGCGAGGTTATTCCAAAAGCCCTAGTAATTTTGAAAAGACCTTATCTACTAATCTACCTTATATTAGAAGCCTAGAGAGTATTAATTATGACATATAATATTAGCCCGCGGGCTATACATAACTAGTAAAGCTCTGTTTTAAAAAGAACTTAGGTAGTTTTAGCAATACTTCTAATAGTAGTAGCTAGA
Source organism: Colletotrichum euphorbiae (assembly GCA_037178605.1). Classification (NCBI taxonomy): domain Eukaryota; kingdom Fungi; phylum Ascomycota; class Sordariomycetes; order Glomerellales; family Glomerellaceae; genus Colletotrichum; species Colletotrichum euphorbiae. The sequence goes on along the minus strand of JAXCEF010000504.1, from coordinate 11,004 downwards.
CTTGATGCTTTTAATACACTAGGACCTTCACCTACATGAGGGTGTGATCTACGACTATAGCTATAGAGCTTACCCGCTTAAAGAAGTATAAGAGAGAGGCGTTAAGAGACTCTATTATAAGGTTAACTCTAGAGCCTATCTCAGATACCTTATAAAATATATACCTAAAATATATACCTAAAATACATAACCTCTGTAGAATCTAGGTTCTTGCGCTCAACTAATTTATATTACGTATAATATATGCTTTAATCAGATAACATTCTACTCTCTAGATAATTAGGCGGAAGCCCTAGACGGTTAGAGCGCTTAGGAGATTGTTAATAAGGTTAAAATACCTATTAAATCAGCTAACGCAAACCTTAAGACTTTAGAGATACTTAATAAAGCTACTAGCAACCTTATAATAAATAATACCTCTAGAGAGCTATTTAGGCTCTCTATACTAGCTACTTCTCTCCACTTAGAAAAGCCTTATACTACTACTATAATAAAGCCTCAAGGCCTACTAGCTAATATATAGAGAGAGTTACTAACCCCTAAAAAAACTCCTAAATCTCATAGTATATTAGGAGTAAGATTAGAAATTAGAATAATATTATCTGCGCTCCCCCCCCTCCCTTCTGCTATAGGTACGCTCAATATAGCCTAGCTACCTCTTTTAAACGCCTAGGAACTAGCTACTTAAGCGCCTAGTAAGTCTACCTTAATAAATACTAGAAGAGCTTCCCCCGTAATAGCTAAAAGAATACTTACTTATTATCCTTACTAATAATAAGACTATAGGCCTCCTACTTAATACAGCACTTAAGAGAGACGCTTAAAAGCCCTTATAACTATATATCTAGATAATAGAATACTAGATAATAAACGCTAGTAAGTCTTTTCTATAACTTTTCTACCTAATTAATAGAATGCTATTACTAAAAGCACTCTAGAGTATAAGACTCTCTACTCTATAGTGTCTGCACGCCTCTAGAATAACTTAGAGATATAGCTTAGCGCTAAGTAGAAGACTATATATTTTATAGAGAACCTCACAAAACCTCCAAATAACTACCTTGAGGTTAATAAGCTTAAAGAGCTACTATGAGGCATATTCTAAGCTACTATAAAGAAGGAGATTACCAAACCTACTATAATAGGGATCTAATATAGTATTAATTAGGCTGAGCTATACTTAATACCTCTCCGTCTAGAATAGGTATACTTCTATCAATTCTATAGTAATTACCTTAACTCCTATAAAGTATATATCTATATAAGAGGAGATATATAAGATACCTCCTCCCTTAGTTCTACCTATACTGCTATACTTGCGGCATATAGCTTGCGCATAGCAATAGATATTATAGTCTAGTTTAACTATGAAATCCTATAATATAATATAGTAAACGCATTTTTAAATATAGATATTAACCTAAAGAGAGAGCTACTTACTTACTATCTCCCAGATAGCTTTAAATAGCACGGGAAGCTTATTAAGCTTAATAAGGCTCTATATAGTTTTAAGGACGCACCTCTTCTATATTATAAGGAGTTTTCTTTAACTCTATATAAGCTTAGGCTCTCCCCATATAATAAAGAGCCCTACCTATTTCAAGATAAGCATTGCAGAGTCCTTATTCTATTCTATATTAGTAACTTCCTTATTCTCTTTTACTACAACTATAAGAAATAAGCTTAAGAGCTTATTAAACCTATTAAGAAGTTATATAAGATTTAAAAACTGGGCCCTAGTAAATAGTATCTCAAGCTGCGCGTTATATATAGCTAAGCAGCCAAAAGGATTTATTTAGTTTATAATTAGTATATCCACACTATTACGGAGCGTTTTAACCTTTCCAGTAGTATTTACCTTACTACTCTACTACCTTTTATTAAACTCACTAAGAATAAAGGCGAGGCTATATTTATTAAATTAAGGAGTACTAGTTACTCATTAGAAGTATCCTATATACTATAATAATAATATAACTAGACGTAGCCTTCGATATAGCCTAACCTTCCCACTTCCTCATGAATCCAAGCGCGCAGCACTTCACTGCAGCGAGATAGTATATCCATTACCCCTATACTACCTACTACCTCGCGATATACTATAACAGCCCTAGGAGTAGTAGCACTAGGGGTAATAAGCAAGAGACTCTACTACTTATTACTAGTAATACCTTCTTTACTAATAATAATAAGACTTATAAGTCCTCCTAGAGCATTATAATAATGCTCTTTAGAGGCGCAATTTAATAGAAAGCAGCCTACTAAGTAACTTTAATAATATCTATGATAGGAGTAGAGCTCCTAAGCCTTAAATATATAGGTAAAGAGACTATAGTACTCTGGAGGCTATACTATAATATTGCTCTAGAAATTAAGGATATTTGGAAGGTCTATTGTAATAATTAGTAAACTACATATAAATAGCGTGGGGGAATATAAAGAGTATATTACCTAGGGCAATAAAGCCATTCTTTAAGTTATTAAAAAGGTATTAGTAGGTAGCCTCAAGCTCTAGTAGCAATTATTTATATAATAGATAAAACTTTAGTTAGTTCTTTATACTAGATTCTAGCTTAATCTAGTAGTTATAAGGGTAATAAAGTAGTAAGGTATTACTTACTATTTTGCTAAAGTAGTTCCTCTAGCCTTTGAGGTATAATAGCAGTCTCTTCATAAACGTTAGTAATATATTTATTGCCTTAAACATTTATTATCCTTAATCTAATAAATATCTTATAGGCCGGGCTGCGCCCGCCTCTAAGCAACTAGAGTTATACTACTTTAGTTATAGCAAGCACGCAAAGGTTTGCAGCCCCACTGCACAACTACATAAAAGCCGCTTGAGTACTGCATAAGCCTATGGACTTAAGCCTTCTCTCTTTAGTCTAGATTAGTTCTAATTTATAGCACCCCTTTAAATAAACCCGGGCTACGCCCTTTATATATCTACACTTAACTAGTATTATCCTAGCGCCCCGCTAATTATACCGCGTAATAGAAGGCAAAGGATTAGTAGCTATCCCACTAGAGCAGGCAGCTATTTATCTAAAATAAGCAGCTATTCCACTAGAGCAAGCAGCACCTATAATAAGCCTAGAGGTAATTCTCGCTGATATATAGAGTATAATAATAAGTCTTAAGCAGCACGTATAAGCTATAGAGAGTAGCGCCTAAGCACCTACCTCCACACCTATTGCAGAGAGCATACCTACTACTATAGCAGCTACTCTAGAGCTAGCTGCTATAGCTAAGCCCACAACCTTCTGCTAGAAGCCCCTCCCCAACCCCCTGAAGTATTTAGGCTGCTGTAAAGAGTACTCCGCGTGGAGCATATAGATATGCAATAAGCTTATACTAAATAGGTAGTTTTTTAAGACCCTCTATAAGACATTCTACTATATCTATTTATACCTAGGCAATACCCCGCAAAAGATTGTATAGACCTTTTATAATATAGGCGGACCGGGCTATATATGTAACCCGGATAATTTTATACACTACTTGGACTACTTATACCTTAATTTAAAAATTATGCAGCGCGCGATAGCGTAGTTGTTTAACCTCTATATGAGGCGGAGCGAGACTTTCGCTACCTTTCTTCTGCGATCTAAACGTATGCTAGTGCAGGCTGGAGGAGCGGACTAGATAGATAGCGTATAGATGAACTTCTTGTGAAGGTCCCTCTGATATAACCTTACTAACTAACTAATTACTAAAGATACCCCTACTATATATACCCAGTACATCATAGTTATCTAAGATATTACCTAGAAGCTAGAGGACTTTTATTATAGAAAGGCTGTTACTAATAAGGCTTAACCCCATATAACCCTTTTACAGGTTAATAGTAATAGAGATACCTATATAATAGAGTAAATATAAGCTATAAAGGAGTTAAGGGGCATGAAATACTCTATAGGGTCTAAAGATTACTACTACTACTATAGGTATAATAAAATCAGCTATATTAGGAGGAACTACCCCTATTAGAAGGCTAGCAGTGCCCGCGCGACAAGAGCAGGTAATAATGAGGACGATGCGCGCGTAAGCGACGTTGCGGAAGAGTTAGATAATAATGACTTGGGAAAAGAGTGACTCCGCTGTGAAATCGGGCGGTGGAGTGTATAGAGGAAGAGCGGGCAGACTGGGAAGCATTTAGAGTAAAATATAATATAAGCAGAACTTTAGCAACTCTTATAGTTAGGATTAATAAAGGATACTTTACCCACCCTTTAATAGATTCTAGGTATAATATCTATGCTCTAGTAGATTATAAGTTTGCCTATTACTTTAAGTTACTATATATTAATTATTAGAAGTAATATCTACGCAGCCTTATTGATAGTATAAAGTATATCACTATAGAGAGCGTGGGAACGTGCGAAATTGAAATAATCAGATATATATAGCGAATATATATATATATAATTTATAGCCTATATAAAGATCTATTTCTTAGGAAACTCTAGATAGAGCATAACTACATCATTTATTATATAGCAGAACGGTATATCTTTATAGCAAGGCGCGGATACATGCCACACTAGATAACTCTACCTATTGGGGTCGTTTATACTCCTACTGGGATTCCCCACAACAGGACTATTAGTATTACTAGTCTGGATATTGCGGAGGATTTTAGCTAAACCTCACTAATAATCAAAATACCCTATATTAAGCTAATAAGCTAGTAGGCAACTAAGCCCCCTAGGGCAGCTACTATAATACTTAAAGGCCTTGGGAATATCCTTAATAGTTTAACTACTTATAATAGATAGCTTAATACTATTATAGTAAGTAAGCTTACTAGGTCTTTAAAGATACTAACCCCAAGACTATTATTAACTACCTTATTAACAATAGATATAAGCTTATTAATATCTATATATAACCTAACCTATCTAACTTATATTAGCTATAAGCAGGATAAATAAGTAATCATAGCTCTAACTTAGCAATACTTCCCTCTCCTAAGGCGGAGACTAACTACTAGCCCGCATAGAATAATCTTATCTATAACTCTAGCAACGCATTAGCTTTAGATAATAAGCGCCCCCTCTTTATAGGCCTCGCTACTAATACTACCGCACCTACTACTAACTATACTACTAATTTTACTTTAGAGGCTAGCTAAGTTATTAATGCCTCCCCTAAACTATAGAAGAGCACTTGCTTCTATAAGTGGACCTATCTCCACCTCTATATATCTATCTAGGTTAATAGGCTTATAGAGGAAGTTTATATTAATACTAGTACTTCTATTACCCTTATTAACTATAGTAGATAGATTGCTTTATTAGTAAGGCCTACTTACGCCTAGTAGACCCCCGCTATATAGTAGCTATAAACTTATCCTTTGAGGTTATAGAGGAAGCTACTTTTAACTTCTACCTCCTAAGCATGCTTAGTAGTATACTTATTTAGGCTTATGTTATTATTACTATAGGAGTTATAAACTCACTTAGTACATACCTGCTCTTAGGTATACTCTTTTATAAAGACTATATATTACTTATTAACTTTAATAAGGGGATTACAAAGTTCTACTCTATATATAGTATAACTATTAATATGATCTATAAGAGCGTTCTCTCTACTATTAGGATAGTTAACCTTATATAAGCTACTATAATCCCTCCCCATAATTCTATCTTTGCTGCAGTTTGCTATGCTGACTTCCTAGCTTCCCTAGTAGCTAGTACCTAAAACTAGCTATAGCTTTTCTATTTCTGGATTCCTTCTATAGTTAATAGCATTAATACCCCAGATACTCTAAAGCTAGTTCTTTTATGAAACCCTTTAGCTAAGCTGCTTAGTATCCCCAAAGGGATGAGAGTTAGCACTTTAACTCGCTTTAATAGTATGAATACTATCAACTTTATTAACTAAGCTAATACTAATACTCTGTTCTCAGGATGTCCTAATGCCCCTTCAATTATAATGGAGGAAGCTTTCTATGCTATAGTGTTTAGTAATACCCCTACTGTGAATTCTAGCCCTATAGAAGTCCCCTCATATAGTATCTCCTAGCTTAATAGTATCCTAATAATTAAGTCGGCTGCTAGTATTAAGATCTATACTAGTAACTCTGCTTAGCCTAAAGGTAGTTTTTAACTACTATGACATTTTCTATAATTGCGGCATCGTCCTAATACCTAATAAAGAAGGCATGCATATTAACTTTATTAATAGTTAGTAAAGCTAGATTAAGGCCTCCCGCCCCTTTCTACTGGAGACTAAAGATACTAAGATTACCTATAGTAAGCTTAATAGCCTCTACTCTAAAAATAAGATATCTTTTGCTATTAGATAGGTCCCTATTATATGCCCCTTATTTATTATGTAGCGCGTAGTAAATAGAGTGAGAAAAAGCTACCTAGTGGTTAGCTTTCGCCTATTAAATAAGGTTATACTCCTTAATATATACCCTCTCCCAAACTAGGATGATGGCTTTAACTGCCTATGAGGTAAGGGCTAGGTTATAGTTCTCAACGCCATAGGAATTTTTCACTAGCTTCCTATATATTCGAAATACTGTAAATAGATAGCTATGATTTCCCCACGCGGTATTAAGGTATCTAATATTATTCTAATGGGGTTTAAGAACTCCCTTATATATACTTAACGCTTCATAGATAACTTATTCTATAACTACTGAGATATTGTCTAAGCCTATATTAATAATATTATCATCTTTAGTAATACTACTAAAGACTACTTCTAGTATATTGAGATTATGCTTAAGCTCCTTGAGGCCAGCTACTTTTATGTCTCTATACAGAAGTAATTTACTAGCTTTACCTCTATAAGGCTCCTCAGCTACATAGTTAATACTACTAGAGTCTTATATATAGATAATTATATTAAGGCTTTTTAGCAGCTTGCGTTTCCTAACAACCTCTATAACCTTAAGAGATATCTTGAATAGTAGGTTAGCTGCGCTGTGATATACTATAGTTTAATGTTTGTCGCGATGCGCCACCACAGTACTGGCAGCCCTGTGTGGCTCCGCCGCAGCCCTGTGTGGCTGTGGTGGCGTGCAGTGTGGCTACATACTTATATAAGCCACTCTGCTGCCTATTTTACTACGCTTCGCGCGCAACTATCTCTAAATAAGATAGTTACCTTCTATAACTCGCCCTTACCCCTACCTACAGGCTCGTGACAGTTATGAGCCTAGCTCTTCTGCTTATAAATACCCCTTTTAACTTCTCTGAGCTTAGGGAAGGGTGGGCGGCTTTCTCCTAGACCTTTTAACCTCTCTTAACTAATTTTCTATATCTTTGTTTAATAACCTTTCTGAACCTCCCGCTACTTTATAAACCCCACAATACTCTCGCTATATCTACTTTCTCTATAGAGGTGAAGCTCTAAACCCTAGCTAACTAGCCTCACTAGTATTGGGAAGAGCAGGAGCCCAGTGGGGACTACAAAGATAGCAAACAACACAACACTACCTACAAACAGATAGGAATAATAAAATTAGGCTCAAAAGATGCGCGTAGCGATTCGCAGATCTAATCAGAAAGAATGGAGAGAATTGGGCTTCCAATGAAAGAGATGTTGTGGAAATTGTTTGTAGGATTATTAAGGTATGAGCCCCCTTGAGGCCGAAAAAGAGTATAGATAATAGTAATGATAATGAGATGTGAAGGATAGTGATCCCAAACGTCCCCTCCCCGCATCGCAGTCTTCCGTTTTAGACCCCATTGACAGTAGGCCTGCTGACTGAATAGCTAAGCCATTCTGTCCCATCCTAATTATCCCCTCGAGACTTGCTGAAGGACCCCTATAGGGAGTCTTAATAACTAATTAAAAATAAAAGAAATAAAAGAAATACTACTATAAAAAGCCCTATTAGTAGACTTGCTTTACTGTCTCCTTTGTGGTGGGTAGTCTTGCTGCAAAATAGGGCTATTATTAGCTTTCGCTTTCTGCCTTAGTTTATACCTTAATAACTACCTCTCTTTCTCTAGCTCCTCCTTATATGCTTTATCCTATTCTAACCCCTGATATAACTGAAACTATCCTCCCTATTGAGGCGGGTGCGAGAAGTTATAGTAATATGCCCCCTTAGGCGTATTCTGTTTAATCTAATCCCAATAATCTACTTATTATTATATATAGTTCTTATAATTATAATTATGCTTATTTAAGGCTTTATGTTAATTAGGATAACTTAGTAGGTCTACTAATGAGGTCCTAGAAGGCCTTGTAGGTCTTGGGATAGGGTTGGGGCTCTATAAACGTTAATCTTTAATTTAGCGTCTAAGACGATCAAGCTCTCCATTAGATATTTTAGATAATAGAGAATTTAGTGACTGTAGTAATGTAAATATAGGCCCTAGCGCAGGCGTAGATAGGAGCAGACTGTAATAACTAGAAGGGGGGTTCTGAGTTAGAGAGAAGATAATATTATTATTACTACTAATAGGAGGCTAACTATCTATAGGGGTAGATATAACGTGAAGCTAGGGGATGAATAGTGATTTTTTAAAGTCTTTTTAGGAGATATTAATGTTTCTTAGTACTGACCCACTTTTAATAGGTATATTATAAAACTCTAAAGTAATAGTAGAGATATACTGCTTAACTAATGGGATATTAGACTCTGGGAAAGCGGTAGGATCCCTCTAGAGTATTTAGCTGTACTGAGGCGATAGGAAACCATCCCAGATGAACGCCCGAGCCTATTTAACATATTAAAGTCTATATATAAACCTATCTTATTGTTATATAGAGTTAATAATATACTAGCTAGTTAATAAAATTTATAGTAATTAATTAGGGGCTCCTAATGCTTTATACTACTCTTTGAGGTTATTTATAATATCTATAAACCTCTAGTTGCTTTATAAGTCCTATGCTGAATCCTAGTAGTAGCTGCAGCCCTATAATTAGTCCACTACGATTAATGCCCAATACGTATTACTATAATTCAGGAATAAAATAACTATAGTTATATTATAGATCTCGTTTTTTAGGTCTAGGTCCATAGCTTCTTCTAAAGTCTTATTGGGGGTTTCGCCTAGTATATAGGGTATGCTGTAAGGAGGGATATAATGCTTATAAGGGAAGCCTCTAATTGCTATATGCAGTAACTCTATAAGATTGCAACTATCTATATTTTATTCTAAGATTAAGGTCCCTTGTATATTATAGATATTAGATAAATAGTTGGTATGATCTGCTGTATTAATCTGTAACTCTTTCTTATATCTTGCTACTAGATAATTTGCAGACTCTTTATTACCTCCAATATACTAGGGTACCGCAGGAATAGAGTTATCTTTATTTAGTATAGGGTTAGGTCTAGGTCTAGTATACTTAAAGTTAGCTATATTGTTATAGTAGTTGTAGTGAACTTAATTATGAGGGAAGGGCGTAAGGTAAGGTGATATTAATAGTTTCGTAGACCTAGGTATCCTAATATATTATATTAAGTTAATTAGTTACTATTACGTATTTATCCTCAAAAAATACTTAATTATATCTCTTATCTTAGCGTTCTAAATAGTATTAAACTCTATTAATAGCCTTATTTCTTTAGTTTCTGCAGCGTTATCTAGTTATTAGGTCTATAAATCTCCTATACTAGGGCCAGGAGAGTTAATATCTATATTATTAGTTGCAGGGGGGTTTTAATTTTTGAAGTGATAATTATACTTGTTTCCCCACTTTAATTGCGTTTCTGGGCCCTCTTCTTTGAGGATACTATCCTTAAGTTTATAAGCTATATCTTAGTTAAGCCTATCTGCTTTAACTAATATCTAGTATCTAGGGGTTAGCTTTTTATTAGTAAAAGTAGCTAATAATTAGTTAACCTAATTGATCTTTCTCGCTATTAGTAGTCCTTTTATTAGTACTAAAATCCTAGTCTGTGAAAACGTCCTGACCTAGTTAATAAGATATAAACCTAATATCTATAGTGGAGGGTCTGTATATATAGTAGGAATGAGGCGTAGTTATTGTATAAAGACTTCGGAAATATTGGCTCCTTGGCTTTATAAAAGGCTTATTGCAATGAAGACTATTAATTATAACCTGTCCTCTACTCCTCCCCTTAACTACTGATTATTATAAAACCAGTCCTTCTATTTTATAAGTCGATTAGCAGGCCTGAAAAGATTACTGCCCTCCTAGTAGCAGTAGCTAGGTAGATGAAAAGGATGTCTGCTGTTTCTGACTTTAATTCTGCCTCCACGCTATCTCAAAAGTCTCTATTATTAAAATCTTCTTCTATGCCTCTAATTATATAATATCAAAATAGTTAACTATATTTAATTTATCTAATAGTATAGCAAATAACTATAGTAATATTATTAGGCTATATTAGAGCCTTATCCTCTAAAGCACTAATAGTATTAAATATTCTAGCTATAATATACTGCATTTCAAAAGGAAGCACCCGCTCGCATAGTGCTTTTAAAGTGCTAGACTAATGCCTAATAAGCGTGCGTCTTATTATAAGGTCGGAAGGATATATCTAGCTGATAATTAACTCTTTAGGAGGTAGAGGTATACTGCAATAAATTATTAGTAGCTAATATCTTATAGTTCCGCCCGGCCTAACGCCTAGGATATCTCTAATTATATCTACTTAAGTATAAAATCAGCTTCTATTAGGTATAGTAGGCGCAGGATGGGTTAACTATCTAATATTGAGCAAAGGAAGGTTTAAGGTCTAAAGCTGCTGAATGCTAGTATCTAGTCTCTTATTATTATAAAAAATAACCTTCCCTATTATAAAATACTATGTTTAGACTGTAGGAGAGGTAGGAATAACTGATTTATAGACCTAATATACTAAGGTATAATTGAATTAATTGAAGGAAGGGGTTTGGAAGGCTGTGGTTGAAAGTTAAGTGGTTTTAGGGAGGGGGGGGCCCTTATGATATGCTGTGATATAGTAAAGTAAATATAATAGAAAAGAAAAGGATAGAGAGGGCTAGAGGGGTTGAAGGTGTGGTTTTATATCTATAAATAAGCTAAATGCTTAATATA
>JAXCEF010000503.1:0-36653 GCA_037178605.1 Colletotrichum euphorbiae | reverse complement strand
ATTAGATAAGTTAAATATAGTTAGCTATTTTGATATTATGTGATTGGAGGTATAGAGGAAGATTTTAATAATAGAGACTTTTGAGATAGCGTGGAGGTGGAATTAAAGTTAGAAATAGTAGATATCCTTTTTATTTACCTAGCTACTACTACTAGGAGGGTAGTAATCTTTTTAGGTCTACTAATTAACTTATGAGATAGAAGGAGCTAGTTTTATAATAATTAGTAGTTAAGGGGAGGAGCAGAGGATAAGTTATAGTTAATAGTCTTTATTGCAATAAGCCTTTTGTAAGGCTAAGGAGCTAATATTTCTAAAGTCTTTATATAATAACTATAGCTTATACCTACTATATATATAGACCCTCTACTATAGATATCAGGTTTATATCTTATTAACTAGATTAGGACGTTTTTATAGGCTGGGATTTTAGTACTAATAAAAGGACTACTAATAGCAAGAAAGATTAATTAGGTTAATTAATTATTAGCTACTATTATTAATAAAAAGCTAACCTCTAGATACTAGATATTAATTAAAGCAGATAGGCTTATTTAAGATATAGCTTATAAACTTAAGGATAGTATCCTTAAAGAAAAGGGCCTAGAAATGTAATTAAAGTAAGAAAAGAAGTATAATTATTATTTTAAAGATTAGAATCTCCCTGCAACTAATAATATAGATATTAACTCTCTTAGCCCTAGTATAGGAGATTTATAGATCTAATAACTAGATAACGCTATAGAAACTAAAGAAAGGAGGCTATTAATAGAGTTTAATACTATTTAGAATACTAAGATAAGAGATATAATTAAGTAGTTTTTGAGGATAAATAAGTAATAGTAACTAATTAACTTAATATAATATATTAGTATACTTAGGTCTATAAAACTAGTAATATTACTTTACTTTATGCTCTTCCCTTATAATTAAGTTTATTATAACTACTATAATAATATAGCTAACTTTAAGTATACTACACCTAGACCTAACTCTATACGAAATAAAGATAACTCTGTTCCTATGGTACCCTAGTATATTAGAGGTAATAAAGAGTCTACAAATTATTTAGTTATATAATATAGAAAAGACTTATAAATTACTATAGTAGATTATATTAACTATTTATCTGATATCTATAATGCGCAAGGGACCTTAATCTTAGAATAAAATATAGATAGTTATGATCTTATAGGGTTGCTACATATAGTAATTAGAGGCTTCCCTTATAAGTATTATATTCCTCCTTATAGTATACCCTAGGTACTAAGTGAAACCCCTAATAAGACTTTAGTGGAAGCTATGGACTTAGACCTAAAAAATGAGATCTATAATATAACTATAGTTATTTTATTCCTGAATTATAGTAATACGCATTAGGTATTAATTATAGTAAACTAAGTATGGGGCTATAGCTACTACTAGGATTTAGTATAGGACTTATAAAGTAACTAGAGGTTTATAGATACTATAAATAACCTCAAAGAGTAATATAAGGCATTAGGAGCCCCTAATTAGTTGCTATAAATCTTGTTAACTAGCTAGTATATTATTAACTCTATATAATAATAAGATAGGTTTATATATAGACTTTAATACGTTAAGTGGGCTTAGGCGTTTATTTAGGAAGGTTTTCTATTGCCTCAGTATAGCTAAATAGTCTAGAGGGATCCTACTGCTTTTCTAGAGTCTAATGTCCTATTAATTAATTAGTATATCTCTACTATTACTTTAGAGTTTTACAATATACCTATTAAAAGTGGGTTAATACTAAGAGATATTAATATCTCCTAGGAAGACTTTAAAAAATCACTATTCTTCCCCTAGCTTCACGTTATATCTAGCTCTATAGATAGTTAGCCTCCTATTAGTAGTAATAATAATATTATTCTCTCTCTAATTTAGGACCCCCCTTCTAGTTATTATAGTTTGCTCCCATCTGCGCCTGCGCTAGGGCCTATATCTATATTACTATAGTTACTAAATTTGCTATTATCTGAGATATCTAATAGAGAGCTTAATCGTCTTAGACGCTAAATTAAAGATTAATATTTATAGAGCCCCAACCCTATCCTAAGACCTATAAGGCCTTCTAGGACCTTATTAATAGACCTACTAAGTTATCCTAATTAACCTAAAGCCTTAGATAAATATAATTATAATTATGAGGACTATATATAATAATAAGTAGATTAGTGGGATTAGATTAAATAAAACACACCTAAGGGGGCGTATTATTATAACTTCTCGCACCCGCCTTAATGGGGAGGATAGTTTTAGTTATATTAGAGGTTGGAATAGGATAAGGTATATAAGGAGGAGCTAGAGAAGGAGAGGCAGTTATTGAGGTATGAACTGAGGCAGAAGGTGAAAGCTAATAATAGCCCCATTTTATAGTAAGACCGCCCACCACGAAGGAGATAGTGAAATAAGTCTGCTAATGGGGCTCTTTATAGTAGTATTTCTTTTATTTCTTTTGTTTTTAATTAGTTATTGAGACTCCCTATAGGGGTCCTTCAGTGAGTCTCGAGGGGACGATTGGGATGGGATAAGATAGCTTGGCTGTTTAGTTAGTAGGCCTACTATTAAAATGGGGTCCAAAACGGAAGACTGCGATATAAGAAGGGGCATAATATTCATATTCAGGAAGAACCATTATTATCACTATTATCTATAGTTTATTTCAGCCTCAAGGGGGCTTATACCTTAATAATCCTATATATGATTTCTATGATATCTCTTCTATTTTAAGCCTAATTCTTCCCATTCTTTCTGATTAGATCTGCGAATTGCGACGCGCATCTTTTGAGCCTACTTTTATTATTCCTATCTGTTCGTGGGTAGTGTTGTGTTGTTTGCTATCTTTGTAGTCCCCACCGGGCTCCTGCTCTTCCCAGTATATATATAACTATTATACTTATTACTATGCCTAGAAGCTAAGAGATAAGCCCCTAGGTAAGCTAAGACCCCTACTAATCCCTAATCACCCCTAGGAGCATATTATAATAGACTTTATATCCTACCCTCTTAACTACTATAGCTATAATAACATTTTTATAGTAGTTTGCTACCTATTAAAGAAAATAGTTTTATTACTATATTATAAAACCGCTATAGCCCTCAACTTAGCCTAGCTATATTATACCTATATCTTCTATTATATAGGTTTCCTAGCTATAATTATCTTAAATAGGGGCCCCTAGTTTATATTAGACTTTTGGGATAAGCTCTATAGGCTTTATAGAGTCTAGATATAACTATTAACTATAGGTTATCCTAAAATAGATAGGCAGACTGAGATTCTAAACTAGTACCTCACAAAATATCTCCGCCTATAGCTAAACTAATTTCAAGATAACTAAAGCAAGATGCTCCTAGCTATAGATTCCACCTATGCTGCTCTACTAAATAAAACTATAGGCCTAACTCCATTTAAGATCAAGTGAGAATACTAGCTATAAATAAGCTTTAACTAGGACTAGCACACTCAAAAGTTCTCCACAACTAAGGAAAAGCTTAACTATACAGATACTTAGAAGCTAGCCTAGAGCCTACACGCTATTTAGGAGGTAGTAAGAGCAAATATAGGAGCTACTTAGTAGCGCTATACTTAGGCTACTAACTATTATTACTAGCCTAATAACCTCACTATAGGTAATAAAGTTTATATCTTAATAGAGAGATAATACTATAAGAATACCTCAAAGCTCTTAATACTATAAGATAGCCTATAGCCTATTAAGGCAGAAGAGCCTAGGGGAACTTAGGTTCTAGACCTACCAGGGGAATATAAATACTATCCAGGTTTTCATCTCAGTAAGCTTCACAGAGCTACTAATAACCCCCTACTAGAATAGCAAAACACTCCGCTACCGCCTATAGAATTCAACAATAGGCCTAAATACAAGATCTCACAGGTAGTAATAAGCCAGCTCTATAGAGAAAAGCTACAATACCGCATTAATGTTAAGGAATATAATAAGGACCCTATATAGTATAATACTAAAGAATTCAGGCAAGCGCCAGCTGCGTTACAAGACTTCCACAAAGAGCACCTATCTGCTAAAGGGCCGCCAAAACGACTCTCAGCATAGCTGCTAGCTGCGGCGCGCAACGAAGATCCAACCTCATCAGAGGAAGACAACCTGCCGTTATAAGGTTATATTAGGCAATAGGTATCGCTGCGGATAGCAAACGCTAGTAAAGGGGGGGGTGATATTACGGCGTGGCTGTGACTAGCTTGAATTTCAGGTCACGTAACCACTAAGTCACGTGACCCACAAAGGTCTCTTTATCTTCCCAGGCCCACGCTAGCCCTCAGATAGATTTTTCCTTCTTCAACTCAGAATCCATTCAATACAGCGTAATTGAAGCGCGCCAGCCTTCGCCCTTTTGCTGTTCGTGACACTCTAGTAGTATTTTATAATTAATACTAAGCCGCGAGAGTAGTAGTAAGTACGCCTTAGATAGTTTAAATAGGTCCACATACTCTATAAAGTAAGCTAAAGGCTTTGTAATAATACTAGCAGGTAGTTCCCTAAGCTATAAAGCTTTATTAATATCTACTATACTTATTAACTAAATAATAGCTATAGCTTTAAGCAGCAACCCTAATAACTACTCCATAGCCACCCTATAACAGATCGCCCAAAACAAGGCTACACTAAGGAAGCAAGCATCTCTAATCTCATAAATATATACTAACTCCTCCTAAACTAATAAAGAGATATCTACCCACACCTTAATATAAAAGATATACTATTCTACTATATAAAAAATAATATAATTATATTCTATCTAGGGCTTCGTAAGAAATAGGTCCGCATCTAAGCTACAAACTATATACATATAGATCTATTATATATATCCGCTTATTTTAATCTCATATATTACTACGCCTTTAGTAGTAGTACGCTCCGCATTATTAGCAAAGCCGCACAGGCATTACTTCTAATAGTTAATATATAGTAACTTAAAGCAATAAGCAAACTTATAATCTACAAAAGCATAAATATCGCAACTAGAGTCCATTAAAGCATAAGTAAAGTATTCTTTATTAATTCTAACTATAAGAGTTACTAAAGGTCCGCTTATACTATATTTCACCCTAAAAACTTCTCAGCCTGCCCGCTCTTCCTCTATATACTCTGCTACCTGCTTTTATAGTAGAGTTACTCTTTTTCTAACTCACTATTATTATCTAACTCGCTCGAGGCGTCGCTCGCGTCGCCCTCACTATTACTAGCCCTAGCCGCTCAAGCGCCGCTCATCTTCCAGTAGGAGCAGTTACGCCTAATATAGCTAACCTCAATATATTCATAATAACAGCAGCAGTCCTCAGGGCCCCTAGTATCCTTAGAGCCCTATTTCGCCTCCTTTACTACCCGCACTAATCCAGTTATATATATATCGCTATTTCTATTAACTCGCGAGGTAGGCGCGTGGAGTTAAGCTCTACTAGTAGTAACCTTTATGTAATTAAAATCCTTAAGCTTCTAAGTAATATCTGAAATACCTATAATGTACTCCATATATATAGCGGGGGTATATTTAATAATGAGTTAGTCTGTAAGGTTATATAAAAGAGACCTCTATAAAAAAGTCGATTTATATATTACCTATCTAATCCGCTCTACTAGCTTATGCTAATTATGTTTAAATTGCGGGAGAAAAGTAGCAAAAGTCTTATTCCTCCTTATATATAAATAAAAAAATTAGGCTATTACGCGCTAGGTAATATTCAGGTTAAGAAAGGAGCAGTTAAGATAGCCCATAAAGTCATCCAGGTTATAAGCGCAGCCTAGTCCGCTAGTATTATAAAAGGTCTACACAACCTTACGCAGCATATCGCCCAAACACATATAGATATAATAGAATATCTCCTAATAGGTCTCAAAGAAGCGCCTATCTAGCATAAGCTTATCGCATATCTATATAATCCACGCAGAATATTCCTCATAGTACCCCAAGTACTTTAGGGGGTTAGGGAGAGGCTTCTAGCAGAAAGTTAAGGGCGTAGCTGCAGCAGCTAGCTCCAGAGCAGCTGCTATAGCAGTAGTTATGCCCTCCGCGCTAGGTGTAGAGGTAGGAGCTTACGCTACCCTCCATAGCTTATATGCATTACTTAAGCCTCATCATTATATTCTATATATTAGCAAGAACTACCTCTAGGCTTACCGCAAATACCTCCTATGCTAGCGGGGCAGCTGCTATTCCTTCGCCTTCTATCACACAGTATGATTAGCAAGGCGCTAGGATACTATAGTAAATATAGATATATAAAGATTATAGCCCGGGTTTATTTAATAAAGGAGTGCTATTAATTAGAAGTAATTTATACTAAGGAGAGAAGGCTCAAGTCCGCAGGCTCATATAGTGCTCGAGCGGCTTTTATGCAGTTATGCAGTAGAGCCGCAAGCCTTAACATACTTGCCACAACCAAAGTAGCGTAGCCCTAGTGGCTTGGAGCGGGCGTAGCCCGGCCCATAACACTCCCTAAAGAATAATCTTTTATTAATTCTCATAATTAAGACTTATAATACTATAGAGCTATCATACTAATTATTAATACTACTAACGCTACTAGCATCTCTAGCAACGCTAATATTAATACGATAGCGCTACTCACCTTATTAATATTTAAAATGGCAATAAAGAGGCTATTATTAAATATAACAGTTATAAAAGCAGCCTCAATAGCAATAGCACTACTACTAACAAGAATATTTTTATTAGCAACTCTAATAATAATATCACTATACCTACTAAGAGGGGAACTACTAACTAGTAGGGAACTAGTAACCTAGCTACTCCCACTAATAAGCTAGCCGCTGCTTCTAGCACTAACGCATCTAGCGCCGCTAACGCCCCAGCAAAGAAGGTTAAGCCTATCTATAAGACATATACCCATAGCGCTTATATTACTAAAATCACTAACCTTCTATAGGGCGCTAAAGAAGCTTAGCAGGCCCTTACTAATACTATTAAGATAGGTAATAGCAATATCCCCTACCTCACTAATAACGTGGGCAAATATATCTCTATTATTACTAATAACTTTAAGGTGACTATAGCTACAGTCCTAAAGGCGCTAATTAATAATGCCCTAAGTACTTAGACCTAGCCTAGTACCTTGCGGCGAAGACGCCTACTAAGCGCAATACAGCAATTACCAGCCTTAATAACATTAAACGTGGCACCGCTCCCGCTGCCTTTAATCTTCTCAGCTCATCTAAAACGCCTATTAACATTAATAGCCCTAGCAGTAGCGCCCTAAAGAAAGTAGTTATTACTAATTAAGGTACTATAATTACTATAACTAGATACTATTATCTAGCACGCTACTATACTAGCTATATTAATATATAGGCAGCTCTATCTATTAAGCAGCATAATATAGGTATTACTAATACTACTAACTACATAACTAACTAAGGTTATAAGCATCATAATATATATACCGTTATTTAGAATAGATACTTTATTTATAGTCTATTTGTATATATTAGTACGCTCTTAGCCTTTATTAGCAACTATATCCTTAACTATAATAAGTTCGGCGCTATATCCCCCTTTTTATTATAAAGATAATACTATGCTATAAGTTCTCTAGCGTTTATACTATTAATAATAGCTATATTACTAGAGATATAATTAATAACTATAAATTAACGCAATAAACGCGCTTATTAATGCCTAGTCCGCTAAAGCCAAGGCTATTATTAATATATATTATAAGGGAGTTAATAGCTTTATAGCTATTTGCAATAAGATAATTAGGCTCGCCGCATCTATTAAAGTGATTAAAGCCTACAGCGATCTAGCTCTCTACCTAAAGGTTTTAGACGAGGCTCAAGCTCTATATATTACTACCTTCTAGAACAACGACGCGCTTACTATAGCCTACTAAGTAAAGCTTAGCAAGCTCCTAAAGACTATTAATAATAAAGACCCCAACAAGGAGTTCGCTAATATTATAACTCCACACTACTAAACGCTATTACTATAATAACAGCATTTAACACACTCCAGAAATAGAAGACTATAAGTTCCATTAGATAAATATTATATAAATTAGGAGGAATAGAATAATATTGGGGAATATAAAATAGATTAAATCGGATTACTAGCAAATAAGGCGTGAATTAAGTTTATACCCACATCGTAATTAATATGATTTTTTTATGCAGATAATTAATATGTATATACTAAAGATATTAATCACCTTTAGCGCCTTAAGCACCTTTAGCGCCTTTAAGGCGCTAATAGCCTTTAATACACCTAATACCCTTAGCATACTAATCGCACTTAATATGCTTAATGTGATAAATATTAGTAGTATATTAATTGCCTTCAACACAATAAATATTAGTAATACGTTTATCGCCTTAAACGTTTATCGCCTTAAGCGTTTATGCCTTTAATGTAATAAACGTTAGTAATATATTATTGCCCTTAATGCGACTAGCGCGTTAAACGTTTAAGTAGGACCAACGCCTTTAAGGAAGAAACCTTGAAGAATAATCCATTCTTTTTATCCATTTTACGCCCACTACAGTGGACTGTATTAGTTGCGAATAGCCTCTTTTTTTATCTATAGGAGCTAAGTTATTAGCTATATAAGTGCTTAAGTAGGACCTTATAATAAGCTAGGTATCTAGAAGCTTAGGTTTTATAATAGCATTACTAAGTGATAGCTTATGAGTCCTACTTAGGTTAATATAGTTCTATATTTTGATATGAGATATATAATCCTTAAGCTAGTTAATTTATAATATCTAATTCTTTAGATTATTAAGCTAGATCTTAGTAATAGTCTTATTAGTAGAGAGCTTAAATATATTAGGAGCTATTATTAGTTAGTAAGGGTAGTAACTAGTAGGGAGATAATGAATTAGGTTTATAATAATAAGGTTAAAGTAATTGAGGTGTAACTGAACGCGCTATTCTAGTTATAATAGCTTTAAATTAATTAATAATGCGTACAAGACTCTTAATTATTAGGCTTTTTTTATGTTAATTACATTAAAATTTCTGTGTGTGTTTTATAAGTAGTCTGGTATAAAGTTCTCTACTAAAATCTCTGCTAAATATAGGTACCCACAATCCGGCTTCCTATTGCCACGGATTTTAGGTCAAATCGGCATACGCCTGGTTTGATAGTATCCCCCAGCCTCCTGTTATGCTCCTGGGCCCATATTCTAAGATAATGGTCCACTGTAATGCAGTGGGGGTTAACTTTGGCGCGGCTCAGATATCAATATTAACACCCGCGCGTCCCAGTATATTATAGCCTTGGGGAAAGTAATAGGAGTACTATATCCTTTTCTCTTCCTAAAGACTGGACTAGATAGCAGTGAATTTTACTGGGCGCTGGACTTGTTACAGGCGGTCATGCACACATAGCGCGTCAATTCAGGAATAAATCTTAGCTCAAAAAGTGTAGGTGGATACCTAAGATCGCGTTTCAATGCCCAGAGGCGGATTCGAACCGCCGTCAACACGGATCAGCTGTGTAACTAGACCACAACGTATCATCCTAACCAACTAGACGATCTGGGCGATTGATCTCGATGATGCTTGTAATCGGTAGTCGAGTGTGGGCTGATCAGCCCTAACGAGCCCGCAGCGGGACTTCAGAAGACATCTTAACCCCGCCAGCGCGCTTAATATCGGCTCGCCCACGATCAGGTTTGACGTGGATCAGAGTTAAGACTAACACCAACGGGTTTTATTGTTACTTGATAAGGAGAAAATATACGTATACATAAGCCGCGTGAAGGTGGCTCATGACTTGACCACCTTGCATTGTGCGGATGCGGCAACCGATGGATCGGACTCCGACGTCGCTTTCAATGTCACGACAGCAGCATCCGCGGCTTCACCACTAGCACCCACCGATACGTGGGCCGTCTTGACCTCGCCGAACTTTGCAGTGAGAAGAGCATTTGGAACCTCCACGCGCCAGCCGGTGCCCTCAATCTCGGCAGTCAATCGGTAGACGTCTGACTCGAGGAACGCCGACACGTCCTCGGGGTGCTGAGCCTCATTTGGATCGATGCTTACGTATGAGCCGCTGTTGCTAAGCTGAAATGAGCAGGTTATACCTGAGCCGGTTGGTGTGTTTTGGCTCAGATCCGTCACCAAGCCGTCCTCAAGGGAAACATCGTGTACGCTTGCGCCACCTTCTCCACTGATTGAGCGAACTGCAACCGTATACGAGAGAACGTCTTCGGCATCGCGATGACGGTCGATGATGTAGAAATGGAGATCGTTGGCCTCGTCGATATACTCGAACTCACTCCCCGAGTTGGTCCCCGCATGAAACAGCGCGTCTGCAAGTTGACGGTAGTCGCCAATGGTGATCATCGCAACGGAGCCGTTAGGTCGGTAAAAGTCAACGAGCTCAATATCCTCGGGATGAGCATCAATGACCCATTGAAAAGGTTGGCCGTCGAGATTCTTTGACTTGCTGATCAGAACACCCGAGTCTGGAGTAAAGCTATCGCTTCCCATGCGGTCAACAACCTCGATGTCGTAATTGTCCCAGCTCCCGCCATCGCACAATGGCTCGGTTTCGACATCGCAAGCTGGAGACCGGTCGGCATCCATGATGATGCGTATTCCCATCAAGCCGTCTCCGGGATCAACAGATCTGGCAGTCAACTGTGCCACGGCGATTCCTGATGTAGCCAACGCCTCGCGAGACAGCCAGAGAATATCAGACCGATCAATCAGTCCAAGCTGGAACTTGTCGCGAAGGGTGTGCAGTGACCCCATGGATGCGCCCTGGACGGCAGGAATCTGCCATCTACTATGCGGCCCACCAGGTCCATTAAACGAGCCACGAGACATCATGGACCAGATTCCCGTGTACGCCCTGCGCAGTGGGGTGCCGTAGGGGTTGTTGTAATTATCGCCGATATCCAGCAAGTGGCTCAGTTCGTGAGCATAGACCGCCATACCGGAGCTTTCACCCTGGGTGGACGAACCTCCACCAGCGTTAGGCCAGAGAGTAGAAGCCGCCGCCCAAGAAGTCCAAGGAACATAGCGAGTGCGAGCATAGTTGGGTAGAGACGGGTTCCCATTCTTGGGGGGCCCGAATTCATCGGGGACATCTTCAGGGCTGTCGAACTTCATCTCTCCGAATTCCTGCCACGTAGACGACTCATCTTGGCCGGCGGAGAGAATGAAGACGAGCTCGAAGGCATCAGCAGTCTCATTGCCGACGTCTTTGCGCCAAGCCGAGAGCGCATCTGTTCGAATATCCAAATTGCACGTCTCGCCGACCGGGCAAGCGTCCGGGTTCATATCGTCAGATATACCGTATTGATAACCGTTGCCAGGAAGCTGGTATGCTCCAAATGAAGTCAAGTCAACGCCGAAACGACCAGCCGAATCCTCCATCCAGTACTCGTGGAGCGTGTGGCCCTGATTCAGCTCATTCGGAGTGTTGAGAAGGTCGCGATAGAAAGTCGGTACCTTTTCACGCGGGATGTCGGCTGCAGCTGCTTGCGGATTATTGAAGATCGTCGAGTGCACAGGCTGGCTGATCGTGAAGTTCCTGTCTGGGTAATCGACG
This sequence comes from Colletotrichum euphorbiae, assembly GCA_037178605.1. Lineage (NCBI taxonomy): Eukaryota > Fungi > Ascomycota > Sordariomycetes > Glomerellales > Glomerellaceae > Colletotrichum > Colletotrichum euphorbiae. Next base: position 25,075 of record JAXCEF010000503.1, on the reverse strand, counting down.
ACCACGAGGGCGATGTTGAAGTTCCGGCTAGAGCCCTTCTGCGCCGGGTTTGACCAGTCAGTACCGGGCGGCTTCACCCAGTCATCCCAGGTCATGTTGTCTGGATTCACCCAATTTTGGGGGTCGATTGGCTGGAAAGGCGTGTACGGGCTGCACGACACGAAAACGGCGGGCTTGACAATGACTGCCCCGATGGCGGCAGCGAGGACGGCTTGAAAGCCATTACGTCCATCGCCGAAGAGCATTTTGTCAACAATTTGGCAATTGACAGGCGATTCTCTCATAAACACCCACCAGACACCGGCGCAGGTCAACAGCCAAATGACGACAACGCGAAGGCGGGAAAGGCTGCCGGAATAAATGTGCTGGTAGCCGAGATATGAGAGCACTGCGCACTTCTTTTCTCTGACCTCATGATGGCTCGTTCCCCGCTCCAACGTTATCTCCTTCTCCTTCCATACCCCTGGTTCCTGCTTCGTGGTTGCACATTGCGGTTCAATCCGCGGGCATGTTGTATGCCAAGAGACTCTAGTCTGCTCATCGGCCTTGCGCGATGGCACCTGCTGCTTCAGGAAAGCCTCCATATCCACTTGGACGCGTTGATCCACGAATGCATTGGCTTTCGCCCAGAGTTATCGCACAGCTCGGTTATGATGGGAGATGACTTGGTGAGAGGCTCATTCACACTAGACCTTGTGGCTGAAGCCTTTGCATGCCCCCTGGGATTAAAATGATATTATTTCAGCGATTGCAAAATGAGAAAAGAGGTAACTGTAGAGCCACCTGAGAAGGAAGTTCGAAGAAGTAATGACAATTGACAAGCCACTCGTTCTAAACGGAAAACGGATGGCTGGGGAAGATGGGGGTCTTCCATTAGTGGGGCTCTTCGGACTCCGCATCCGATGCCGGTTCGGTCAGTCCCGGAGAAATCACTGGGTTGAGCTTGTCAGCGGAGGGAACTGCGACTGCTCGCAGTCGGACTGGCCCAAGCTTCTTCGAAAAGCCTGATTCTGGCTGAGAGCTTACTATTTTCTATGGAACAGGAAGTGGAGACCACAGAGCAAGTTCCGGCCGCAATGGTGCCGTAGCTAGATTTTGTGGTGTTCAACCTTCGAGGGCCACCAGTACCTAATGGAAGCTGTTGGAAACTCAGTCACCTCCTTGCACAATATGCTGAAGTTGAGTCAGAGAGCCTACTCTTTAGGTGGGCTAAAAGCAAGGGCAAGACTGAACCGACTGCTCTTTCTTAGTATTGTATCGTGTTATCTACGTGTCGCAAACTGTGAATCTCATGTCTTTCGTTATGTCAAGTCGCTTCGTTTGAAAGATTTTACGCTCCGGTGCCTAACTCCCAGCATTTGAAGTCTCTCAATGCTCTATTATCAACTTCTCCAACACCGTCTTTGCCGATGAAAAATGGTTCAACCGCAACAACTTTTGGCACGTCGGCGTAAAGGCGCGTCGTCAGGGCGGTGCGGTCATTGGCAAAGACTTCCATGACGCTGACGTCAAAGAATATTTGGAGTGACAGCAGCTCTCTCTGTATTGAATTCCCATCAGTCTCACTGGCGAATTCAAAAAGAGTATGCGGCGCATGTTCTTCGAATGTCACGACCCCAGGAATTGTCGTGGTTTGGTCGCGTTCTGCCCGGAGTCGCTCCGATAAGGGGTTGAACACGATCGTCGTCTTGCAAGTCGGATCTGTGTCAAATGGGTTAGCCTAGTTGTGGGTCAGCTGTATTGTTTTGGTGATACTTACTGCGTGCAAACGTGAAAACATAATCCGGCCGAAAGAACCCAAGGGGCGATCTCGAATGTGGCAGCCACCTCCAAAGCCGGTGATCCTTCAGCAAATACGTATCTCGGCAATTGGTCTGCGGAGGCTGTGGAAAAAGGCGTCTTCACGACCCCCCGAAGTCTCGATAGTCGATCGTCGGGCACTGCACACTGAGTCGTGACCTCGTATGTGGGCTTACTGCACCCCTCCTGGACGCTATTCTGGCGTAGACCAATGGACGGGATGTCTTCAAGAGGCGATACAAGCGCCCTTGAGACATGTTTTAGCCTCTGGACTTTCAGGACCCGGGGAAGAGAGAGGAATCCGCTCCAGCCCTGACGCGCTCGCGATTCTGAGGGTAAGTCTTCCTCAACGACCCATGCAACTATAACCTGCTGTTGGATCTTTGGGACCCAGAATGAGTTACCAGCGTAGAAGCTTTCATGATCAAGACATCCACCGTAGAGATACTCCATTGTCGGTGAGCCTTCAGGAGCTTCAGCTTGCCGCACATCCAGTGTTGGCCGTGATCTGCACTGAAAGCTGAGCGGCCTTTGTTCCATTCCCGGAGCAAACGTCCTTCAAACCCCATGATGAGAAAATCGTGCGTTCTGTTATCATCCGGATCTCTCAGGCTGAGAAAATTCGTCACCTCCCAATTGACGCCGTTTTCAGTCGCCCATGATGGCGATGGAGAATAGTTGGGAGGGAGGGATGCTAGTGGCGCCAAGAAGGTCCATGTCGTTATGTCCTCACTGTCCAAGCGGTAGATAAATGGTGTTGGCCCTTAGCCAAGAATTCCACCCGAAACAATGCCGTAGAGAGTGGTATCTGGGTCACCTAAAGTCCTGGCCATGGACGGCCATGCAGAGACGAAAGGATCCCGCCACCCTGTTACATTGAGACCAGGAGGAGGACCAGGCAAGACTGGGTTCGCCGTATAGCGATCCCAAGTTATGCCGCCGTCCGTTGAAGTCGCAAGATGAAGACTCTCTGATCCGTAATTGTATGGTAACGTGTGATGAATGGGTAGAACTCTGGCTGAGGTGTAGAACGCCGTCAATTGCCCAGGGCGTAGTTCGGCTGGCGATAGACATCCCGTGAAAACGCCCCCTTGGTCTTCGTCTTTCGTGGAAGTGATCGATGGCTTAGAGGAGACATTCCAAGATACCAAATCATAGGATGTCGCAGCTCCCCAACATATGTTACCGAATTCTGCGCTCTCTGGATTCCACTGAAAGCCGATGTGATAACAGTCGTTGATGCGGTCGTAGCCAGGCGCACAGGGGTCGTTTAGCCAGCCTATTGGAGCGATCAAGTGAATATTCGGTCGCCATTTGGAAAACGCTATTTCGATCGGCGCAAACGTCATCGTCGTCGGGTTCCGAAACAGAGGTGGACCTAGAATGCGCACATGATTCTTCTGATGTTGAATTCCCGCAAGACTCAGAAGGTTGTGTGTAAGAAGAGCCGTCTAGGTGGCACGAAGACATGGCCCTGGCATCGATATCGTTACTCATTTCCCAGGTCGTCGATGAAATGAGAGGGCTAGATGTTGGAGTGATGCAGACTGCCGTGGTTGCTGAATTGACGGGTGTCACGGAGCTTTCGTCGCCATTAGTATGGCAGTCATCGGGGCATTCCTCGCTAAATTGCCTTTTTGGGATAGTTGCGAGACACATGTCGATCCTGTTCCGCGTAGAAAGCTCAGCCGATGCGAGAGCTCAATTTGTGGCGAGCGTGCAGCGAACATCCCGCTGATAACCCACCCGATGTGATGCGACGTGCCTGGTATCGAGTGCGACACGACTGGCCCATGATTGCGGAAACACGTCGTGGAGTGCCATCGCGATGCTGTGCTTCACAAAATCCGACATGGTTGGGCCGGGTAAACTGGGACTCAGGCTTAAATTCCGATACCACATGTGCCACCTGACTCCCTGCTGATAATATCTTGTCCTCGGGCGACAAATTAAACAACTGACTTGATTCGATCACGGCAATGGTTGATGTTGAGATTCATGTAGCAAGTACAGAGGCGCACCCAAGTCATGATTGCATAATCCGAGCCGGGGAGATATCCGATCTTAGCGTTTCACCGCAGAGCTGGTGCCCCGTTAGTTCGAAACCCCAAGCCCTCGATGCGGAGACGATGAAACTTTCAACACCACAACCAACTTTGAGACTTTGAGAGAGTGACATGGCATCAAAGGCCTTGGCATAAATCATTACCGCGGCATATCCTCGCAAAAACTTTGCTTCGAGATGAGTGATCAGTTCCACATTGCCTTCGATCAGACTCTGTCACGTGTTCTCCAGCCGCGGGCATGCAACCATTGCTGTGCCCGCAAAACAAAGGTAACAGGTTGCTGAGCGACAAGAGCACGACCAGTGTAAACGGAAGATAAGCGAACGAGGATATCTCAGTGCGAAAGGACAAAACCATGCGAAACATGTACTGTGACAGGCCTAACTTGTACATATCAATGGCGTCCACAGTACAAGACAAAGTCGGGGTTGATGAGAGTCCCAAAGGACAACATCCTCAAAACGCGCAAGGAAGAGAGCAGTCCGGCGATCTAGGAAGCCTCAACCCGGCGAGACAGTAGCAGACTTGAAATCTCCAATACTGATTCTCTCACGAACCGGCCAGATCCGCCAACGAATGCTGATGAATACCAGGATGAAGGCGGTGCTCATCATTCAATTCAACTGGACTAGAGTGGCCGAGACCAAACTAAGAAGAAGGATTGAGTACATCCAACATTGAAGAGCTTGCGAACAACAACGACTTGGTGCCTCAATACTCAATGAACGATGTGCAAGAGACAGAGACATTAGTAGTTTCACGGACAGCATCCCCTGAAGTCCACTGCACAGGCGTGTTTATAACCAATTGTTCGATTTCGGCAGCTTCTGTTTTGCCATCTATCTCAAGTTCTCAACCTCACTATTGCAACGGCTCATGTCGCCCGACATGAATTGTAGATGGTGCTCATTATCAACCACAATCCCGCATCGAAACCTTATCCCGAGCCTCTTAGGGACAGCCAGGATAACAGAGCTTGTCCGCATTTTTCTAACTCGACTTCATCTATCCATATCTTTTTTCAAGAGGTCGTATCTTATCGAGAACATCAGACAGTGTCGCCACGAGCACGATCGTCAGTTCAACACTTTGGTGCATAGTATCTGCGCCTACACACTGTTCCAAGCAATTCACGCTCAAGACAAGCCTATGATACAGGATCGCTTACAGCTAGCAGAATCAGTCTTAACCTTCGCGGCTGGTATTCACGGTGGTGCAGACTTTGGTGAAGAACCCTCAGTCGAAGCCGTGATGACGAGTTTCTTCCTTTTCGGCTATCAGTCTTACCGTGGCAATCACAACGCCGCGCGATTTCGGTTCCTTGAAGCTCTGTGCTTAGCAGAAATCCTCAGACTACACGACCCTTCCAGCTATGGGAATATTAGCCCCAACGAAGCAGACCGCAGGGTGAGAACGGTGACTGCGTTGGCCATCGTCGAGAAGTGAGCTCACTCTTGATGGCTTGAATGCTGCTCGAGATTCACTTGCTAAAGCCTTCTTGCGCTAGGATATATGCATTGCAGCATAGCTCTACACTCCAAATGCCCCGGTTGATGGGGCTCGATATGATGGCATTCCATGAACTCATTACGCGCGTGTACGTTTTGAGTTGCGACGGGTTCAACCCATGTACTCATTTTCACCATCCAGCTCCAACAGCAGCACGTTTCTCTTGCCGTGACCGCCTACGTCTTTCCGACGGCTTCGCGTAGCGTAACAGATATGGACTCTGACGATTGCATGCCTATAATTCCGTACCGGCCTTTACGAATACGAGCCGATAGGCGGCGATGGTGTCGAAGTCCGCTTTCTGCATTGGCTTCCCGCGTTGTCTGCAAATTCACCTCTCAAATCCCCATTGAAGAGTGCGAGAATTGAATAGGAACAAGTCCAATTTGAGACCCTATCATACACATGTGGTTCGGAGTTTCCATCTCAAGACCTCATCGTAAACGAGAAGTTTCCTCTCAAAACACCCTTGCGCTTGACTTCGGGTTTTCGAGGACTTCGCCAGGCAAAGAAAGCTGTTATGTTATGGGTGGACGCGATCTGCATCAACCAGAGACATGTTGACGAAACAAATGTCCAGGTTTCTCATATGAACATGATATATGTGGCTGCTTCTTCTATAACCATCTTTCTTGGCGAGGCGGCAGAAGACAATGATCTCGTCATGGCGGAGTTGCATGAATAAGGAGGATGCGGTGAGACATATGTCTCCGGCATCATGGATCGTGAAGTTGTCGTGCATTTGAGACCCGGAAAGGTTCGGTCCAGACTTCTGGAGTTCATCTAAAGCCCGTATTATATATGGATAAAGAATCTGTCATGAACAAAAGTATTCTCATCATAAGGTGAAGCCGTCGCCACTTGTCACTAGGCCTGCTGAGTGCCAGTTAAGCATCGCCGCAACACGTGGGCCAGGGCGGGGCCGCAAAAGGCCGATCTCGGACGGAATCCGCCCGTCTACGGAGAAATCTCTCGGCACACGTGATCCCCCCTTCCTCAGACTGTCTTACTCAACAACTTGCACTTCCTGGACACTGCTCAGCATATCCTCGTGTCCGTCTACTCATCCGCACGCATTGAAACCTGATTTGCTAGTACTCAACCCTTCGGCTTCAATTTCATATTCCCACCGTCATGTCTTCCACACCTTCTCAACCACCGCCAACCACCGCTGTACCGGCTCAATCTGACCCAGCCGCCTTCGCCCACATCGAGAACTACATCGAAACCCGCTGCAACGCTTCTCCCATCTACGCTTTTCTCTTCAACCCCGGCATGAAGCTCACCCATGTCTCAAAGGGCCTGGTAGTGGCGCGTCTACCCGTCACGGCAAACCACCTGAACTCGTCAGGCAGCATTCATGGCAGTGTCTCCGCCACCATTGTTGACTGGGCAGGTGGCCTTGCGATCGCTGCATGGGACCTGCGCGAGGCGACGGGTGTCAGTGTCGACATCAACATCAGCTACCTCTCCGGCGCGAAGCTTGGCGATGAGATTGAGATCGAGGGCAGGGTGGAGAAGGTCGGAGGAAGCTTGGCCTTCACCCACGTCAACATCTACAAGGTGGCGGGCGATGGAACGAGAGGAGCGACTGTGGCCAACGGAAGGCACACGAAGTTCGTGAGAAGCCGGTGATCACAACATGTTTTGGGCAAAGATGAAAGAATCCCCGCAAATTCTCTACGAGACACCACGTAGACTGCATAATTAGAACCCGGTACCAGCCTTCCGGTAGATACCGAATTTGTGTGAATCAAGATCCACCGTAAGTCTTTCCCCAGCTTTGCAAGAATCCATCCGTCCAGCCGATGATGGAGCCTCGAACGCCCACAGAAATCAATGTCCCTCGACAGATGGTTGCTGAATGAAGGCTCTGCTCGTAGTTGAAGACCCATGCCACCCGCTCAACGCTACTGGGGAGTTGAGAGTGTCAGATTGAGGGCCCAGAAGCGCAGGTATGGAGGAGAGTCGGGCTAAATATCCGCCCGACTCTGAGTGGACTTCTTGCTAACCCCGGCGCACTTAGCTTAATAAGGGCACGCGCTAAGTAGGGGTCTATATAGTAAAAGGGATCTAAGAGATTACTCTATAGGCGCTAGTTAGATTTATAAATAATATAAGATATAATATAAATATTACTCTTAATCTCTTAATTAATAGTTTAATATATATTACTACTATAAATACTACTCTGAGTACTTTTTATAAGATAATAACTACTATAACCTCTATTTAACTAGATAGTTATAGTAAATAGATCCTCTAGATTAATCTTTTATATATAAAGGTATGTAGCTTAGACGTTTAGGAGAATATTACCTTAAATATTATAACTCTTAATAAGGATAATATAGTTTAAAGCTATATTAAAAGTAATTTTCTAAAGCTATTAATTCTAAGTATTTCTTATTACCTTATTAGAGGCAGCATAATTAATATGAATATTATACTATAAGCTAATAATATTACTACCTTATATACTATATCTATTACTAGCTAGCTAAAGCTGAGGTTAAGCTAGAAATTTAGAAGATTATAGTTATATTAGCTTGCCTAGGGGAAGAGTAGAGATTTATTTAGCCCTTTAGATATTTTACTAATTGTCACGAGCCCCTGCAGGTAGGGGTAAGGGCGAGTTATAGAAGGCAACTGTCTTATTCACAGATAGTTGCGCGCGAGGCGCAGTGAAATAGGCAGCAGAGTGGCTTACGTAAGCGTGTAGCCACGCTGCACGCCACCACAGCCACGCAGGGCTGCGGCGGAGCCACGCAGGGCTGCTAGTACTGTGGTGCCGCATCGCGACATACCCCCCAGCCGCGCCTGCGGATGCTATCGTATTCTCATGACGCTCCGCGCGCGACTGCAACTATATTTAAATATATATAAAAACAAAATAACTATACTTAAACCACCCCCAAAGGCGCAAAACAAATAAAAAATAACCCCTTAATATCCCTTGGGATATTTGCAGCGTTTGCGACTGCTATTATATAACTTTACTAATAATAACGTAGGCATAAAAGAGTAGTAGAATAGCGGCTGACTATTATAAATAATAGTTAACTACTGCGGAGGGCGGCTAACCGCCTAAAAAAGGCAGCCTTAGGGCGTAAGTATAAATATCTCTTCATTGCGCGCAGCCTTTAGACTTTCCCTCTTTTTCTGCTTGGAACACTATATATAAATAACTATAAGTTAATTTTTCCGCGCGCTTAAAATCTATTGCGCGTTTTATTAGTTAGTATATATACTTATCTTCTTATTATAATACTAATGATATATTATTATAATATTATTAATAATAGCCCCTAAGTATAAGGAGACTAAGGAGGAGCTTTACGCCCGTATTACTAAGGCGCAGGCAACTAAAGCTGCTAATAAGGCGGAGAAGGAGCGCCTAGCTATTCTCACTAAGTAGTAAGCCGCGCTTAACGCGCAGCTTGCTATTAATGTGGAGCGGTAGGCGGAGGAGGAGGAGGAAGAGGAGGGTAAGTTGCTACTTACTCTACTATCTTAACTACTACTAATAATATTATTACTAGTTGAGGAGCCTGCTAGCCCCTAGAAGAAGCGGCGGCGCACTAAGACCCCTCAGACGCCTCTGTAGAAGACCCCCGCTAGCGGGGCTGCAAAAACAACTGGGTTAGCTAAGAAGCTCTACGCTACTTCCCCTATTCTAGAGGGAGCTGGGGACCTCATAGACCCTCCCTGCTATAGCTATAGTTACTTACTACTTGTGGGTAAGAGCTCTAGTTGCTACTTCTATAGTGCCTATAAGCGCTACTGCTGCTACTTATGCAGCTGAGGCTATAAGCCCCTGCCTACTATAGCTATTAAGCCCTACTAGCTATACTATAAGGCGTTTAATAAGAATAACGTAGTTATAAGTATACTAGTAGGAGCAGGAGTATATTTAGGTATTTGGGACTAGGCTAATAATACTATTTAGGGACTTGCCTTCTATTACTATACTCTCTATGCTATTCTAGAGAAAGAGAAGGAGGAGGAGCTAGAGGAGCTAGAGTGGGAGGGGGTAGAGGAGGTGGGATAAGAAGAGAAGGGGAAGGGCAAGGAGGTTATTATTATACGCCTAGAGGGCGCTATTAGAGGGTTAGCTTTAGCTAGCTCTTTATAGCACTCTGAGGCTCCTATAACGCCTGCTAGTAGCGTTATATAACTTGAGCCTATTATTAGAGAGTTGCCTTTTAGTAGCTCTTTTTAGTAGGTCTCTATTATACCGCCTAGTAGTACTATTACTAGCGCGCGTGCTTATTTAGTAAGCCTTTTAGCTATCTTTAATATACCTACTAGCGCTACTAAGCCCTTAATTAACCGCCTTATTATAGCTATTTATATAGAGAAGAGCTCCTATTATTATAGATATGCCTATAGGTATTATACCCTTTGCTTTTAGTATTTAGGAGGTGGAGTAATAGGCTAGTATATCTATAAGAATTACTTTGTGGAGGGGGCTATAGCCCCGCAGATAATATCTACTAGCCTTTAGGCTAAATAAAGCTTATTTCCGCTCTTTAAACCTTCTTTTCTATTTAGGTAATAATATACTAAGTATTAATATACTAAGTATCTATAAGGTTTAGTAGTACTTAGAAGTATTTAAATTTTGCCCGGGAGAGGTTCTTAGTAAGTCTATCTGCTAGTATTTAGTCTATAGATATATATAGCACCTTAAAGGTGCCCTTCGTATATTTCTAGCGAAGCTATATGTTTTAGATATTAATATACTATAGATGGGTTGATATTCTCTCTCTCTCTCTAACTACTAGTTAGATAGTTTGCTAATTATTATAATAGACCTTCTAAATATCCCTAAGTTCTAGAGCGATATTATAGTATAGCCTCTAAAGTGCTATAGTCTCTTTAGCTATATGTTTAAGACTTAGGAGCTCTACTTCTATTATAGACGTTATTATAGTCGCTTAGCAGGCCGCTTTCTATTAAAATTGCGCCTCTAAAGAGCATTATTATAAAGCCCTAGGAGGATCTATAAGTCTTATTATTATTAGCAAAAGAGATATTACTAGCGATAAGCAGCGGAGTCTCCTTCCTATTACCCCTAGAGCTGCTATAGTAAATTGCGAGGTAGCGGGTAGTATAGAGATGTTAGATATACTGCCTCGCTATAGCGAAGTGCTGCGCGCTTGGATTTATAAGGAAGTGGGAAAGTTAGGCTATAGCGAAGGCTATATCTAGCTATACTATTATCGCAGTATATAGGATACTTCTAATAAGCGACTAGTACTCCTTAACTTATGTGAATTTAGCCTTACCTTTATTTTTAGTAAGTTTAGCAAAAGGTAATAGAGTAGCGGAGTAAATACTACTGCGGAGTTTAAAGCGCTTAGTAATAGTGTGGATATACTAATTATAGACTAAATAAATCCTTTTAGCTGCTTAGTTATATATAATATATAGCCTGAAATACTATTTAATAGGGCCTATTTCGCGAATTTTATATAACTTCTCAATAGCCTTAATAAGCTCTCAAGCTTATTTCTTATAGTTATAGTAAAAAAGAATAAGGAAGTTATTAATATAGAATAGGACAAGGACTCTGCGATACTTATCTTAAAATAAGTAGGGCTTTTCGTTATATAGGGAGAGCCCAAGCTTATGTAGGGTTAAAGAAAACTCTTTATACTATAGGAGGAGTGCATCCTTAAGGCTATATAGGGCCTTATTAAGCTTAATAAGCTTCCCTTATTATTTAAAGCTATCTAGGAGGTAGTAAGTAATTAGCTCTCCCTTCAGGTTAATATCTGTATTTAAGAAGGCGTTTATAACGTTATATTATATAATTTTATAGTTAAACTAGGCTATAATTGCTATTGCTACGCGCAGGCTTCGCGCTATAAGCGTGGCAGCATAAGTAGAACTAAGAGAGGAGGTATCTTATATATCTCCTCTCACGCAGATACGCGCTTTGCAGGAGTTGAGGTAATTACTATAGTATAGGAGTATATCTACTTTAAAGGTAGAGAGATTAAATATGCCTTAGCTTAGTTAATAATACGCTAGGTACCTATTGTAGTGAGTTTAGTGATCTCCTTCTTTATAGTAGCTTGGAATATACCTTATATCAGCTCCTTAAGCTTAATAACCTTAAAGTAGTTGTTTGCGGGCTTCCTTAGGTTCTCCGCAAAGTATATAGTCTTCTGCTTAGCGCTAGGGCGTATCTCTGAGTTATTCTAGAGGCGCGCAGAAACCGTGGAGTGGAGAGTCTTATAGCTAAGAATGCTTTTAGCAATAGCTTCCTATTAATCAGGCAGAAAGGTTATAAAAAAGACTTATTAGTAGTTATTATTTAGTAAGCTTAAGCTATCTTCTAGATATATAGTTATAAGGGCTCTTGGATGTCTCTCTTAAGTGCTCTATTAGGTAGGGGGCCTATAGTCTTATTATTAGTATAGATAACGGGTAAGTATTATTTTAGCTATTGAGGGGGAAGCTCTTCTGGTGTTTGTTAAGCTATGCTTACTAGGCGCTTAGGTAGCTAGTTCCTAAGCGTTTGAAATAGGTAGCTAGGCTGCTTTAAGCATACCTATAGCTACAGGGGGGGGAGATATAATTATCTTAATACCTAATCCTATTCCCAGTATACTATTAGGTTTAGGAAATTATTTAGGTATTAATAACCCTCTCTATATATTAGCCGGCAGGCCTTATAGCTTTGCAGCAATAGTGTGAGGCGCTTCTAGAAGGGAAGCAGCTAGCATAGAGAGCCTAAATAGCTCTCTAGGGGTATTATTTATTATAAGGTTACTAGTTGCTTTATTAAGTACCCCTAAGGTCTTAAGGACTGCGTTAGCTAATTTAATAGGTATTTTAACCTTATTAACAATTTCCTGAGCACTCTAGACGTCTAGAGCGTCTGCCTCATCGTCTAGAGAGTAGAATTTTATCTTATTAAAGTATATATTGTGCGTAATAATAACCTAATTAAGTATAGGAACCTAGATCCTATAGAGGTTATGTGTTTTAGGTATATATCCTATGAGGTATCTAAGATAGGCCCTGGAGTTAACCTTATAATAGTATCTCCTAATGCCTCTCTCTTATGCTCCCTCTAGTGAGTAAGCTCTATAGCTATAGGCGTAGAGCCCTCCCCAATATAGGCGAAGGTCCTGGTGCGTTAAAAGCGTGAGGTCTGGCTACTACTATTAGAAGTATTATTAAAACTACTTAAGTTCTTTTTAAATAGAGCTTTGCTAGTTATTTGCAGTATGCAGGCTAATATTATATGTGAAAATAGATGCTCTCTAGGCCTCTGATATAAGGTAGATTAGTAGGTAAGCTCCTTTTAATATAGCTAGGGCTTTTGGAATAACCTTGCCGCCTGCGCGCTCGCCTCCTCCTATAGGCTCCTTTATATTTGCTAGTAGGAGTTCTGTATTAATGCCTTGTTCTGCTGTCCATTGTTTGTAGCGCGTGAAGTCCAGGATGGCAATCATAGCGCGCTCGATATTATGACGAATTTTATAGATATTTAGGCCTCTTTATCTTCGCACCTAATATTTAAATGTGAAGAGTGCTCTAAATACCTTATTATACTCTTTAGAGACTAAAGGGATCCTAAAGAGCCTTCTACTATACTTATCCTTAATTAGGAGCATCTAGGTATATAGTCTGCTAAGCTTCTAGTAGTTAAAAAGATCCTATGCTATTCTATAGTAGGGCTGGGGGGCTTTGCTTTCTAATAGACTGCGTGAGATAACCTGAGTAGCGTGTGCTTGAGTATAGTATTTATATTAGATATATGAGGGGGCCTTAATTTATATCCCCTTGATATTATAGATTAGGCGCTTGAGAGCGGCCTAACCTAGGTATTTAGAGTGAAGATACTAAATATAAGCGTTATTAGTTCTTTTAGCTGCGCGGTTATATAATAGCTGCGCAGGCCTCTTGTTGTTAGATAGGGCTATGATACTAGCGGAGCTTATGGGGATCTTGGGATAAGGCGAGTAGGTAGAAATAGGGTTATATTAGAAGAATACTAAGTTGCTCTTATAAATAAGCTGCTTAATATAGGTAGATTTGCTAGGCTTCCTATGCTATAAAGTATAGTTATAGCTGCTATACTAAATACTAGCTTTATAGAGGAGCGCCTTAGAGATAATATTAGTATATATATTCTTAATAATAGTAATATTATTTAATATTAGGGCGCTCTTCTAGCTTATAGTAGTGTTCTTAATAGCATCCGGGATATACTAGGTGCCTCTACTAAAAATAGGTATGCTTATACTACTAACCTCAATTACCTTATTATTATAAGAGTAAATAAAGGACCTAGCTACAAGCTTCTTCTTATTATTAATAATATAAAGAGTACTATAGTTATTAAAGATAATGCTTTAAGAGAGGATATAGGGGCCTTTAAAGAAGGTAAATATAGCTAAATAGGTTTATACTATTTCACCCTTATCTAGTAATAAGCTATAATTAATAATATAGTAGGAGATATTACTAGGTAGCTAGTAGCCTCTAGAGTTAGAGCTACTATATCTACTACACTTAGCTTAACTACTACGCCTACCTCAGTTGGAGGGGAGCTATTTAGTCCTTTAAGACTCCTTTATAATCTACCCCGCCTTCTAGAGACTAGTATAGAGGTAGGCCTACTAGGGAGATATTACTATCTCCTATATACACTAAGTCTTATTCTTAGCTATATTATAGTCCTTAGCTTATTCTATTAGAGTATTTATAAAGGCTTACTAGATATATAAGTAATAGTATAGAGATTAGTAGTAGTAGCGCCTATAGGGATAGGCGGGTATCTTGCTTAGCGAGCCTATAAAGAAGGAGGAGGCGGTAAAAGGAGCGGACTTAAGTAGGTTCTAATTATTAGAGCAGCCTATAAGAGTTATATATACGCCCAGAGCCTTGCTATAGCTCCTGCTATAGCTTGGGGTATTAGCTAGTTTGCTATAGATCTTAGCGGAGAGAATAATACTAAGCTACTTAAGTATAAGACTTAGTATATTAATTTTATCTACTTATATAATAAGGTCTAGCTAATATTAGGCCTAAATAGGAGTAATATAGTAGCAGATAGCTTTAAGGAATAAGCGCTTGCTATAACTCCCTTATACCTTAGGGATTTACTAACTCTTAGTAAAACTATAGAGATAGTACTACTCCTTAAATTACTTAAATAGCCTTATTATATACTTAGTATACTTTAGAATCTCCTTATAATTATAGTATATCTATTCCTTAATACCCTTATTAGAGCGGCCTAGGTACTACTTAAGATAGTAAATAAGGTTCTAAAGGTTTAGCTAAGACTTATTTAAGGTATTTAGCTTAATTCCCACGCTCTTAAGGTAGATTAAGTTAACTATTTAGAAAATAACCTCCTAAAGAGCTTAGTATAATATAACTTATAAGGCGAGAATTATACTATTAGTAGAGTAGAATTTAAGAGTATTACTCTACTCCTCTTAGATATTAGCTTATATTATGGGGCCTAGTGGAGTTAGTCTTATAAGCGCCCTACCTCTTAGAGTAGTAGTGAGGGGGGCCTTTTGAGAGCTCTCCTGAAGTTATTAAGAGGGAGAGAGCTTAATATTATTATTGCTCTCTGTGGTTAGAATTATCTGAGAGCCTCCTTTAGTAATAGAGGTAGTAGAAGCCTTATTAGATGCCTTATACTTAGTGAGGTCTACTTAATACTAAGCCTAAAGGTATGCCTCACGCTTAGTAATAAACTCCTCAATAGTTAGAGTAGGCTTAAGAGCGTCTGAGGGCTTGCTAGAGTCTGGTCTATTAGAGTTAATAAACTTCTAGATACTTTTAGACTACGTAGAGGTATGTAGGTTTAGATACTAGCGAGGCTAGTTAGCTAGGCTTTAGAGCTTTGCCTCTATAGAGAAGGTAGATATAGTAAGAGTATTATGGGGTTTATAAAATAGCGGGAGGTTTAGAAAGGTTATTAAATAAAGATTAGTTAAGAGAGGTTAAAAGGTCTGGGAGAAAGCTGCTCACTCTTCCCTAGGCTTGGAGAGGTTAAAAGGGGTATTTATAAGCAGAAGAGCTGGGCTTATAACTGTTATAAGCCTATAGGTAGGGGTAAGGGCGAGTTATAGAAGGCAACTGTCTTATTTAGAGATAGTTGCGCGCGAGGCGCAGTGAAATAGGCAGCAGAGTGGCTTATGTAAGCGTGTAGCCACGCTGCACGCCACCACAGCCACGCAGGGCTGCAGCGGAGCTACATAGGGCTGCTAGTACTGTGGTGCCGCATCGCGACACTAATAAAGAGGAGATTAATTTTACTAAGTTTAAAGATTTTTTTACCCTCTTTAAGTAGTACTTACTACTTTAATATATCACTTAAATTTATACTTAATACTAATCTTGTTCCTATAAATAGCTTTAGCTAATCTAATTAGAGGTTAATGAGGCTATAGGCATTAGGGCTGCCTTAGTAAATATTAGGACTTTACATGCTTAGTAACCCGATTAGTTGCTGAGATTTTGCTGCGCTCCGGGAGTTTTGCTGAAGACCTGTGCTGTCCCAATTACTTCAGCGTCCTACGCCTCTTGTATTGCCGCTGGCCAATCCTCTTAGCTGATCCGCGACGGTGGAGCACATTCTGAATCAAGGAGAACTGAAAGAGCCCGAGCAATTTGAATCATGAGGCCAGACAGATGGCTCGAATACCAGGAGGATTAATTTAAGTTGTTGGACATACGCCAGATGCGAGAAGAAAGGTGGCGGGTAAGGTTAGAGTCCTTCCGTGCAGAAGTCAGTGGGCATGAAATGGGACCGCCGGTGCGTGCCTTTTCTGCGGGCCTCCCGAGCTCGTGCATCTCCACTACAAGAATGGATGCTTGCTTGGTCTTGTCTTTGTCGGACAACGTCACCACTTCTAGTTCAAATGTCCCCGGGACCCGGCCAAGACGTGTCCAACATCGACGGGCGCAAGTTTTATGGGCAACGATCAGCATTCAAGTATCCACCGATCGCAGCTTACCGTCACGTTCTTAAGCTCATCTTATCTTTTCTCGGTTGCTTGCACCGGCATTCAACGTCGGTGGCATCCGGCTCAACTTGCCAGCATCACGGGCTGTGCATCTTCAAGCCTCAACTCTCATATGCCAAGGTTACACGACTTAATCGAACGCGTTTGAAACATAATGCAATGTTTATATAAATGCCAAGTACTGTCGCATTGTCCTGCTTGAAGTTCGGGAACCGGAGGCTCACGTTGACCGCCAAGAGTTCTAGCGTGACAAGCGACAGCTGAGACTCACGACAGCTGGAACGTGCAGCATTAGCCAACTTTCGATGGCGAGGGAAACTCAAAATGGAAGCAGATAGCACGGGCTCAATTGAATGCAAGACAACCTGAGTACACATCATCTTCAACGGAAAAGTTGTAGCGCTCTCAGCAGTGATGTCAGACGATGTGGGTGAAAAAATTGGTCGCTTAAGTAAGACCGACATAGCTTTCTACCTCGTTTCGAATTTCCAACGATTCTCACACGAACTCCCTTCGTATCGGCTCTGGGCTCACCAAGAAAGCAATCACGGTGATGGTCAATCCAATATCCTTAACTCTTATAACAACATACAGTTCCATGTCGAAACGGCGAATGATCTTGGCAAGGACGACGTAAATCTCGGCCCAAGCAAGGCTTTGGAGGCAGCTCAGCAGCAGGGAACAAGAACCGCCATTATGGCTTTGGAGAGAGTAACTCACTTCATTCCGATACAATTCCTGTGACCCCGGTGAAATGGCTCAGAATATTCTACATTTTGGGCATACATTGGAGGCGAATCAAGCCATCTAGAAGTTTCAAACTCTGTTGGTTCAGGAAAGATTTCGGCGTCCATTATAAGATCCGCAAGAGTTATCTTAATGGGTATCTGTGATCGCCGGATTAGCTTCACCTAATTACGTTTTCTAAGTGTACACGGCTCCACAGAACGATTGATGCCTTTGCCAAAGGGAGACTTATATTTGAAGGAATCATCCAATCTCTGTATTTCAAGCGTTAGGTCGGAGCTTGGAGGACTGCTCTTGCAGTCATGAGAGCGGCAATTCGAACCGACTCTTTGATGACCGCAGTCGTGATTAAATATCAGCTTCGATTGAACTGTAGTCAAACGAAATGAGGCAGAAAGAATTCACAGGCGACGTAAGATTCTCCAATTCGTGAATTTCCACAAGACTGTGCGCATTCGGCATTACAGATCCAAGCTCGCGTCTCTGTAGCTCGAGATGGCCCGGTTTAGAGAGTAGACATCCGTCGTGAATGCCAGCAAAGGAATTCGCATGTTTGTGATCCTGTCCTCGCACATAGCCTTGTCGAAGATATCACGCAGACACTCGACATTTTCATTTATGAGATCTTCGTGAATGAGCACAGATTGCTTCGAGGAGAGCTTGGATATGGCTGCTCTTCGTTTATGATGCATCTCATGCTCAACTGTTCCAAAGATGCCTTCCAGAGTACCTCAAACGACAGCCCCAAAGAATACAGCTTCGAATAAGCGCTGCAGATCTAAAGAAACGGGCACTCTTTGTGAATGGGCTGAATCATATCGTCCAGGAGGATTTTACCCAGTCTTCTAGTCTGGTTATATCATACAGGTCCGAATGGAAGGCATGGGTCGAGTCCGCCGGTTCGACGATGTCTCAAGGACAAAGCCAAAAGAATTATGAGGCAGGTGCTGTCAGGTCCAAGATTTCTGCATGAGAATGACTTTGTGCATGGAGCCGTGTCACGAGCGGTCTGCGTTCCGGATGGTTTGGAGGTAGGAGGTAGTTTCAAGGGAGTTTCAAGGGAAGCTTATGTAGCTAGGGAGGCACTAGGTGACCTCTAGATAAGTTGAGGGCCCCCACAAGTTAGGAAGAGGGGGCTAGAGATAAATGTTGAACTGGAAATACCCCTATTTTGAACTGACTCCTTCACTCTACGCCACAGCCTCTAATACGTTTATCTCTTTTCCTATATAATAGGGGTGCAGACTATTAGAGTAGTACTAAAAGAATAAAGTATGAAAAATAATAAAAAATAGCACCCCGCAGATTACCTAGAGGTAGGCCTCAGGACCCTAATAATAATATAAATAGTAATAGTTAAACCTAAGATTAGATACCCTAAGACCCTAATAATAGAAATAATAGTAATAAAGATGAGGATATTAGTAACCTACTAGAGGATGATATTAATAAGACTGAGTTAGATGTATAGATTGCAGAAGTAGAGAAGAAGCTTAGGATGTAGTATAAGTAGAAGCGCCTATATAGGTTAAATATAGGCTGAATATTAACCCTACTAGATAACTCTACCCCTATTTACCTAGAGGAGTTTATTACCCCTCTAACTAAGAAATATCATGCTAATAGTTTTAGAAGATACTTCCTATCTTTAAAGTATAAGGGGGGTATCTAGACCAATTATAATATATTTATATTTAATATTAAAGGATAATTCTTTATAATTAATATTATAGGAGATATAGAGAAGGTTCTATATATAACTAGGTGCTTAGAGGGGACTATAGTAGGTTAATAGTTATTAACTCTTACTATTAATTATAAACATAAAGCTAAAAATATTAGTTAGGCTGAAATATAAAAGTAGTTAGCTAACTAGGTGCTAAATAAAGAGGCCTAGATGCTTAGTATATAGATATAACTTGAGGTAGCTTATTAAAGACTGGGATAGTCCTACTAGAGTTTTATTACTTATTATAAGAATATTAAAGTAGAGAGCTCTTTCTAATTACTAGAGGAAATATAGGTAGCTAATATAATAGCCTAACTAGACCCTAAGATATAATAATTTATAATAGTAAATAGCCTACTACTAACCCGCCTTAAGCTAGATACCTAAGTAAGAAATACAGAGCTTATAGTAGCTATTTAATTCTATAAGATACTAGGTAGGAATTAGTCTACTAATAGGAAAGGATATTACTAAGAAAATACTAGTAATTTCACCCTAAGAAATCACTGAAATAATATTAATAGCTTAGCGCCTAGATATTACTAAAATAATTAAGCTACTAGTTTAGATACTCCTAGGCGAGATTAGTATAGCACTAATAGGCTAGATGCTAATAATAACTAGGAATATAAAAAGGTTAGAGACTAGAATAATACTAATAAACTAGATACTAGGGACTACTAAGAGGGGCACTAGGAGGATAAAAGGTTTAATAATAATAAGAGCAAGAAGATAATCTACTATAGCTATAGTAGAGAGGGGCATATTATACTAAGATACCTATATTATAAGAACTATAATAAACCCCAATATAATAGGAAACCCTACTTACTAAGAGACTACTACTTAGCATCTGAGGTTAAATAGAATAAGAATAAGCTACGCTGCTTTAAGGTAAATATAAAAGTTAGAGTTGCAGGTAGCTAGAGGATAAGCCTTATATTTATTAATTATGCAGCAGATAAAAATATTTTAGATTAGAAGATAATATTACTAGATAGTACCTAACTAGTGCCTACTAATAAGCCCACTATTAAGGGGGCATAGGGAGGAAAACCACTTGAATTTAGTGAGAAAAGGATTATAACTTATATAGCGGATGCTATAGGGGTTCAGCAGACCTCTTTATACGTTTTTATAGTTACTAATAGTAATAGCTATAATACTATCCTAGGAATTCCCTAGGGGGAGAAAGAGAAACTAAACCTTAACTAGGAGGTACTAAGCTAGACCTATCCTATTACTAAAAAGAGCATCTAACTTATTACTACAAAACGAGCGCTATATTAAGCAGAAAAAGATATAAAAGTAGTTCTTATTAGAGTGCTATAGCTCACTAAGAAACTACCTAATAATAAATAGGAACTACTTATACAAGGGGAAGATAAAGCTAATATCCCACTAGAGTATTAGAAGTTTAAAAAAGTATTTAATATTAACTTTATAGGGACTACACCCGATTTTAGAACTACCTAGAGCTACTCTATAGACCTAATACTGGGGATAGAACCTCTTTTTAAGCCTATTTACCTACTAGCTGAGAAGGAACTAGAAGAATTGAGGTAGTATATTGAGATAGCCCTATAGAAGGGGTAAAGCTAACCCTCAACTAGTTTAGTAGGGGCACTTATTTTATTTATCTCTAAGAAAGAGAGAAAACTATAATTATATATTAACTATTAGGGGCTTAACTAGGTAACTATTAAGAACTAAATACTACTACTATTAATTAATAAAATCTTAGATTAATTATTATTAGCGAAGTATTTTACTAAGCTGGACCTTAAGGATGCATACTACTAGGTGAGAATTAGAGAGGGTAATAAGTAGAAAACCGCTTTTTGTATGCGCTATAGTTACTATAAGTATTATATTATACTATTTAGGCTAGTAAACGCACTTACTACCTTCTAGATATTTATTAATAAGGCTCTATTTAGCCTTATTAATATTATTTATATTATATATTTAGATGATATTTTGATATTTTTAACTAATATACCCTCCCACGTAGATATAGTGAGATAGATACTCACCTAGCTAGAAGCTAATAACCTCTTTACTAACCCTAATAAATGCGATTTCTACAAATAAATAGTTAAGTTCCTCAGCTTTATAGTTTTACTAAAAGGGATCTCTATAGAGCAGGATAGAGTTAAGGTAATTACTAAATAGCTAGAGCCTACTACTACCCGAGATATTCAGTAATTCTTAGGGTTTATAGGATTCTATAGGAGGTTTATTAAGAACTACTTAAAGATCTATAGCCCCTTAATAGATTAACTTATTAAAGGAGTTAAATTAGTAATTACTAGGGAGGGACTAGAGGCTTTTTATTAGCTTAGGAAGATATTTATTCAAGTACTTATACTATAATACTTCAACCTAATACTTCTAATTTAAGTTAAAACTAATACTTCTAACTTTACTATAGGTGTAATATTAAGCTAATAGGAAGGAGACGTATAGAGACTAGTAGCGTTTATATCTCATAAGTTGAAGGGTGCTGAATTACGCTATAGCACGCCTGAAGCTAAGCTGCTAGCTATTAGGGAGGCAGCTATATACTAGCGATATTACTTGCTTTACTCCCAGCACTAATTATAATTTATTACTGACCACCTGGGGCATAAGTACCTCGCTAATAAGAAGATATTAAATACCCGCTAGGCATAATTATTATAAGATTTAGCTATATTTAATTTCAAAATCAAGTATTAACTAGGCTGCTAGAACCTAGCTAATACCCTTTTATAGAGACCTAACTACATTCTAAATAATAAAGAGATTAATAATATAAAAAATAATTTATTAGAGGGCTTCTTATAGCGGTTTAATATTATAATAGTGTAGAAGATTCCTACTAGAAGATAAATAGTGGACTACTAGGTAGCCACTCTATTAGAAGAACTTATACTATCACTTAAATAAGAGGTTAAAATAGCTCAAAAGGAAGACCTATTCTACTAAGAATAAAGATAGAAGGATAGAGGCGCTTATTAGTTACTAGATGAGGATAACTTAGTATGCTATAAGGAGGGGCTTTTTATACCTAATAATTACTTAATCTAAAAGAAAATCCTATAAGTATTCCACAATAAGCTATTAGGAGGCTACCTAGGGGTTACTAAGATGCTTAAGAGGCTTTAGAAATCCTTCTTCTGGACCTAATAAAAACGGGACGTTAAGGAATATATCAAAATGTATGCAATCTGCTAGTAGATAAAATCACAACACTACCTAATATATAGAGAGCTAGCTTCTCTACTAGTAGCTACCTAACTATTCCAATAGATATTAATTAACTTTATTACTAAATTACTGCTATTATTTAAATATAAATTCTGAAGTAAGCTTTATAATACTATTCTTATTAGTTAATAAGTTTATAAAATTCACTATATACTTACTTACCTGGGAGTCCCTTATTACTAATAGACTAGCTTCCCTACTAATAAAACATATCTTCCTAAAATTTAGCCTACTAGAAGCAATTATATTAGATTGAGGATTGCTCTTTATAAGCAAACTTTAGGCTGAGGTGTACTACCTACTAGCTATTAAGAGGAAAATAAGCATAGCCTTTCACCCTCAGACGAATAGACAAACTAAGCAATTAAACTAAATTATTAAGTACTTTTTATATATATTTTATAGTACTAACTAGGATAATTAAGTTAAATAGCTACTAATAGCTTAATTTATCTATAATAATAGCTACTATGAGGTTATTAAGAGATTACCCGCAGAGCTACTTATAGGGTATCTACCCATAGAGCTAAATAATATTATCCCTTAAAAAACTAGACTAGCCTCTATTCTAGCTGCATAAGATAGAGTTAAATATCTACTTAAGTAGAGGTTAATAACTACAGACCTACTATATAAATATAATAACACTTATAGCAAGTTCTATAACAAAAGGAGGACACCTATTGTTTTTTCAGTAGGAGATCTCATACTCCTATTAACTAAAAATATCTATTAGAAATAACTATCTCAAAAACTCTTAGATAAGTATCTAGAACCTTTTAAAGTTTAATAAGTAATTAATAGAGAGAGAGCATATAAGTTATAACTTAATAATAACTACTAAATCCACAACATTTTTGCACTAACCTAGTTAGAGCTATTTTTTAGTTCTACTATACCCCCCCAAGATATCCCAGTTAATAATAATAATAATATCTATACTATTAACTATATAGTTACCTATAAGGGACCTAGATATAACTACTAGTATTTGATTAAATAGAAGAATTATAATAATTTAGATAATTCCTGGGAGCTATAATAGAATATTTCGTTAGATTTATCGCGAGACTATAAAGAAGTATTATTATATATAGAGTAATAGGCACTAGGTAACTAAAGGGTAAGAAGAGAATAGGGCATACTAGCTAGGTATTTTAATTTAGGGCCTATAGGCTAAAATAGCAAAACGAAAAGTAAGAAAATAAAAAGTACTACCTAAAGGCTACTAAAAATAACCTATTACTTACTACTAGCTTACTAGGGGCATATAAGAACTCTTACTCTGAGGCACTAGCGCCTTCTGCCTTATTATTAGCCTCTTACTTATACTCCCTATTATTAGAGAACTCTCCTAAGGTCTCATAGTACTACTAGAAATAGTTAGAAATATAAAAGCCTAATAGGTCTATTACTAGGGAGGTATTAGTTAAGCACTTACTACCTTATTATATGAACTAGTTATATTATTAAAACCCAAACTAACTACCTAAATACCTGAGGATACTAGTTCCTCTACCGCCTAGTAGTAGCGAACTAGCTCCTCGCTTTACTAGGCAAGGACCTTATTCTAGGCCTCAATACCTATAGCAATATGCTTGTTCGCCCTGGTATTTGCCTCTAGGGCGGCTACCTAGCGCTCCTCTAGTTACTAGGAGAGTTTGTTATCCTCAGCCTTATGCTTCTTAGCTGATTTATTAGTATTATTCTTCTTGGCCTAGAGGGTCTTTTTACTTGCGAGCTGCGCGGCCTTGAGCTTAGTCTAAAGAGCATTAAGAACTAGGTGAGGATTAAAGGGGTACTAGATAATACCTTATTATCTTTATATTAGACCTAAAGGTTAGGAGCGTCTTAAGCCTCCTCAAAAAAGGCTTTTAATTTACTAGCTAAAAGCTGTGACTCTCTAAGGCGCCTATTAGTTATTTGTAAAAATATTACTAAGTCCTTATAAAACCCTATTAGAATATAGGGCTTCCTATTACCTAGGTTAGCGCAGTAGGTATATTTATTTAATATAGCTATAAGAAAATATTAGTGGAATTATAAAGGAGGTACTAGGTAACTATAGGTTACTTACTAGCGCTCTTAGTATAAAGCATGAATTCCTCCTTCTCTAGGTCCTAGCTATACTAGGCAGAGAGATACTAATAGCAGGAGACCCCCTAGAGAGCAGCCTCTATAGCGCTATAGCCGCTATTAGGTACTTAGTCGGATATAGTAATGCTGCTGCTGCTATTAGTAATACTAATAGGATAGTAGTAGTAATAATAGTAGTAGTATAATAGTGGCGGTAATAGTATTATTATAATCTAATGAGGTAAAAGAAAGGAAGTTTTATAAGTTAAAACATTTAATAGATATTTATATCTATTTAACTTAATGCTAAAGATCTAGCACTTACGCAGTTAAAAGAATAATAATCTCAGGATTAGGATATTATTCAAAGTTATTTAGACGGGGGACTACTAAGTAACTAATAGATAACTACCCGACAATCACTATAATAAATAAAAATTCTATTTATTAATAAAGAGAGTATTAATTTTCAAGCTCTATAAAGCAATTAAAAATAAACTAACAATATGAAATAACTTTAATTCAAAAAATAATTTTAATACTATAAAAGTAATATTAAATAAATATTATATTTATTATATTTATAAAAGGAAGGTGCGAATAATAGAGCGGAAGATATAAGAGCAGCTAGGAAGTTATAAATAGGAGCCCACCCACTAGTTAGCTACTCCTCTAAGCTATCTATCCCTACAGAGGAAGTAGAAGCCATAAGAGCGGCTAGAGTTGAGAATAGAAGCTAACTACTAGTTAGCTACTCCTCTAAGCTCTCCTACTCTAGAATAAGTTAAATTAGAGCGGAAAATATAAGAGCAGCTAGGGGTTATAGATAGGAGCCTACCTACTAGTTAGCTACTCCTCTAAGCTATCCTACTCTATAGGGGAGGTAG